>LBNU01005554.1:42648-79855 GCA_014162995.1 Artemisia annua | reverse complement strand
GTGTATTGCTATTAGAGACAAATAAACAATGACATGAAAACATAAAAGTATAGAAAGTGATACCGTAAATCTTTTGATCGTGAAGCTAGAATCACAACACAAATAAGGAAAATGTTGAGGCCTGTGATGAACACAGTTTCCTTAAGACAGATTCGTCCTCTCCACGGTGCTTGAGAATCATGAACGTCCATCTCCCAGGATACAACAACAACAGATAACACCGTTAGCACAAACGGGTTATCAAGGCGAACCAAAACCGTGCCTTCCCTCTATTACAAACCGGATACACACAAGGTCAAGATGAAAAGCAAACAAAGGAGAGGAGTGAGTAGTGTTCTTGGTGTATGGAAGTGAGAGGAGTGCTCTCAACTTATAGTGAAAGGATGTCAAGAAAAACGGTCAACTAATTAATCATACTAATGGCTCATGAACACAAAATTAATTCAGTCATTACATAAGACCACACATTAACTTTCGTGTTAATATCCATAAGTGCATTTGATGACCATCAATTGTCATTCAAACCCACCATTATGACCAATTTTTCCAACAGTGTAAATGTTTGTCAAAATCCTGAGTTTTCCTAAATGAAACCTTGTCAAAAAAATTTCTGTCATATGTTTTGTTTAGTTAGTCCATTTATTATCGTAAAAAGAAATTGTGAACCTGGTCAGTTATACTGGTTTAGGCCCGACAATTACAAAGTTATGCCAAAACAGTAAATAGAATGAGAATATTTACATGATCTAGCAATCTGCTTCTATACATAATTATTCCTTATTTATATCATGCAAGTTAATGAAATTTGTTTTTTTCTTCTATTCAAGTAACCTCAACATTGTTATTGACTCGAAGATAAACACAACATTTCCTCATTTCATCAGTGATGACTGTCCAGGAATAGAATAACTTCAAAGATTTTGAACTTGAACTAATGCTCTTAATCTTGAGTACTTTATGTCGACGACCAGATAGTGGCAACTAAAACGAGTATCTTGACGTGAGACTTGATCAATTGCAGATTGCTCAGTCAATAAAGTTTGTATGTTTGTGTTGCAAGTTGGCTGTAGTTGATGCACACAAACACACAACCAACTTGTTTTTTAACAAATGGGGCAATGGGCTGCAACATTATCAGGGGGTGCACCCTATAACTTGTGTAGACCATTTAATCCCCTATAACTAATAAGTATTGTCTTCATCTACGATGTATCACCATGATGGCACCATGCAAATCTTATCTCCAAACCCCACACTCATAATACGACTCGATTAGAGAAAAACACGTAGATAGAAATAACCACCTTCTTGAGTTAGGAGTAATCTAACGATAATTAAAACATGAAGAAAATTTATACTTCATAGACGTTATTTGAGTATATAGGGAGAAAATTAAATGATCATTTGTTATTTCAGGTTAATATATGTTTAAGCAATCGGGTCAAGTTGATAAATGGTTTAAACCGTTATGCTCAGATACTCATCAATTTAGAAGTCGCACAACAGTTAAGCAGAATGAACAAAACAGAATGACATATAACCCGCTGCAATGCATAATATCTATAGCGAATTCTTGAATCGATTCTTATAAAATGCAATATAAAGTACTACAAACTAAACAACACATATAAAATTTATAGCTCATAGCATTTATAAACACAAAGCGGCATTATTTTTTGGCACTGATTAATAACACGTGTATGCCCAAAAACTACATTGCTTAGAATTTATTTGGGTCAGTTGATGTACAAGACATGTCGTTCTTATCAAATGCTTTTGTTGCTTGACCCATAAAATTTGCTAATTGGTTATATTTGGGTTATTTCTTACAATTTATACATATCTTTGCAGGAAGGCAATAGGTGTCTCTTTCCTGGTGTGGTTTTTTTGGGTAATCTTCTTTATTTGGTCCTTATGAAGGCTTTCATAAGGTCTGTAACAAATGTTTATGACAATACTCTTGTAGCTTCGCTGTCTAAGATCTTCCAAAGGTAAGTTTTTACGCAGTCAAATGAGTCATTTATGAATATAGACACGTGGATCATATGTTTAGTGCACAATAAGATTGGTAAAATTTAAGCCTACAAGAACAAAAACATAATCTTACTCCATGCATAATAATTTATTCAGCATTGAATTTTTTGCTTATTTACTTAATATTGAAACCTTTACGTTATTATAAACCTAATTTTTTTTTGTTGGTTTTATAGATGAAACTCCACGTGACTACTAGTGCAATTAGGATGCTGATGAGAGGCCTGAGCTATGTTTGACGCACCGTTGAATTTATTGCTACAAGGGAATAATGGTTAGTGGCTTTGAGACCCCTTTATCTGAGACCAAGCGAAGGTAATATTGCTTGCAATATGATTTGAGACCCCTTTATTTGACTTGCAAACATGTTCTTGGGTAACGGGTTGAAATGGGAAACTACTACTCCAAGCTTTACCTCATGTGTAGAACGTATATGAGAAATTCACGAAACAGGTATTAGTTTTGCTCGGTCTAGAAGTTGTTGATGAACAACCAAGTGATGAAGATAGATGTATTACCTCAACTATTCAGAGAAGATCGTAAGTTAAAAAATGTTGCACAAATTTTCGACATGTATTCATGTGTACAACTTAACAATAATGAAACTGTGTTTCTTTGCAGATTTAACCCCTTCAATATTGTGACGAGTACAATAACAAGCATATGGAAGTCACAGTTTACGCGAAGAATGGGATACGTGGACAAGTGTTCCAGAAGAAGATAAGGACCTATAGTTTAAAGCATTCAAGGTATGTTGATACAAACATGCATATCATATATGTGGTGACAATCTGGTCTTTGATATAGGATGATGCCTAGTCTTTTGTTGCTAATTAGTGTGGTTAGCTATGTTTTTGACTGTTTTGCGTCAAGTTCGTGTGGTTAGATATGCTTGTAATTAGTTATAGTAGTGTTAATGTCACTATATCAGTATGTAGTTTGGCCTATATTTGGCCAGAACCTTTGTGTGGCTAGTGTGGGTTTGAATAATTCCCCCTTAATCAACGTTATGCTCTTCATAGAGGTGTTTTGATGATCCTTTTGGAGAATATTATTTGAGACCCTTTCTTAGACATGCGTATAGTTTTTGGGTAACGGGTCAAAATGGAAAATATGTCAAGCTTGGTTGGGTTGATTTTCAAAAACTTGTATATTAAATCATGCTTTAACCAAGTTACAAAAGCAACATATAATAATAATAATGTTTAATCTTTTGTTTATAATCTTGTGGAGGTCTAAATGTCATTGTGGTTATAAAGGCAGACAATGGAATTCCTGAAACTAGTGGGAATATTATTTAAACAATGGTTTTTAGTCATATGCAGAAGAAATACATTTGGAATACATATATTAACATGGATGTTTAATATTTGTTTGACTCATCTGAATCGAGAAGCCTTCGAGATTTTATAAGGAAGAAAAGGCCCAACACATAAACCACCATTTATGAACCTAACGTTTTTCGGGAATATTATTGAAAGCTGCTCGACTGTCTAAAAAGCATATGCATATTTGTGGTTCAATCTCGACTGCAGAACACAAAAGAAGACTGGTATTTATATTTTTCTGTACTGTTTACATGATATTCAAACACATGCGATGAATCAGATTTTGACACAATCATCGTCTTCATTATCAGTCCTGTTATGTCAATCAGTTCAAAAGAGTTGGCTTATTTCATTAACTCCGTTAGTCATGCGAGATCCTCCATATAACTGGATATAACAACAGTTACAAAACAATAATGTTTTTGGGTAGGCATAAATAGGTCAAACTAACTTTCAAAATGCCAAAGTTGTAAATTTTCAAATTTAGAATTGGCATGAAGTTTGTATCAATTCAACACGGAAAAAGGAGAAAATTACCCAAATGTTCGTAATCATAGATAAAAATGATTAAAGAAAACTAGTTGATGATGTGGAAGCCAAACAAAAAAACGCCATCACAGAATGAAGGCCATGAACAATTCAATTCAGGAACCTCACCATGAGGGGGCGTGCACCAGCTGGGAATCAAACCCAGTCTGTACCGTGGCAGGGTACTATTCTAATACTAGACCACTGGTGCTTTTATGTATATCTTTACTATCTAGGTATAATTGTATATGTTTAGCTATATAAGGTTTCATCAATATAAGAGCATGAAATAATCAATAATGTCTAGAACTTGAACTCATTTGAAGCCGACATGATTGTGTTGTTGGTCTATACACACCGACTATTTTGCATCATTCGTGTTTTAAGTAACCTTTTGTTATACGAAATTAGGAACTATTATTCTGATTGTCCCTATGACTTCTAGTAGTTGCATTCTAAACAATTGAAGGACACTCTAAAACATTATTGAAACTTATATACGAACCAGCTTCGCCTCCATTGGCTGCTGCTGCTGCCTTGATTTATATGCAGAAGCCAAGCCTTATTTCTTAAGGCGTCACTATCAATGGAACTTGTGGCCTACATTCCAAGCAATACTCTTTATCGCTCTGCAGTACATACTTCTTAACAAAAAGCTCAATTAGTTGGTCTTTTTCAACGTTACACAATACCTCTTTCAGTGACAACTATGGCATAACATTTTTTTCGTATACGTCACAGTATCTCTAATCACATTTTCCAAAAATATCATCAACATGCCACATGTCTCTTTATGAATCTCTTCACTCCTTATCAGATGCAAGTGATTAGGTTCGTTTTGATAGCCCCCGATTTGTTAAAGAATTAAGCACCACAGATTTAAACATGAACTAAAATAAACTCGTGTAAAAACCAACAAGTTCATTTTCATAAAGTTATCGATCACTGACGGAATTTAAGTACAAAAACAAAAGTATCAAAAAAGTAAAATAACCCACGAAGCCTGTGTACCAGGACAAAGGCTGCTGGGTTAATTTACTGGTGCACCAGCCGGGAATCGAACCCGGGTCTGTACCGTGGCAGGGTACTATTCTACCACTAGACCACTGGTGCTTTTGTGCTATATCATTGCATCTATGGATAATATCCCTTTCATTTATACATTTGAATAATATACTAGTATCTTTATCACGCAACCTTTTTTTNTAACTAGAAAGAAAAAAAAAAGTCGTGATTAAATTAAATAACATTATCACCACAAAGACCAAAGACCATATTCTACTCCAGCAATCATTTTACTAGCATATATATGTGTTTATACTAACAATAGTACAGTAAGGACACATGCAAATGCAAGTCAGTATACATGAGATAATAACGTCGATAAACAAACATTTTAATTTTTACATATTGAGAAAGCAGGCTGGGTCGATGCTTTCAAGTAGCCTCAATATTGTTAATTGACCCGAAGATAAACACAACATTGCCTCATTTTTTTTTTATTTTTTTTTTTTATTTTTTTTTTTATTTTTATTTGGGTTTCCGACTCGACATTGCAAGCTGACTCCTCCCAAGACGACTACCCTTTTGGATAAACACAACATTGCCTCATTACATTAGTGATAACCATAACCATGGATATATTAACTTCAAACATCTTGAACTTGAATGAATTCTCTAAATCTAGCTTGACCTATTTCATGTCGACAAGATAGTGACAAGTGGCAACTAAAATGTCTTGCTGTGAGACTTGATCAATTGGAACATGCTCAGTCAATGAAGTTTGAATGTATATAATATGCTGCAAGTTGGGTGTAGTTGATGCACATAAACACAAAACCAACATTTTCTTTTTTTTTTTTTTTTTGACCAATGGCTGCTGCATCATAACTTGTTTTTTTTCTTTTGACCAATGGCTGCTGCATCATAGGGGACGCACCTCAACCTTGTGTCCAAGATATGTGTCTTCATCTACAATATTTCATGTATCACCATCATGGCATATATCATCTCCATAATTGATAGGTGCAAATCTTGTCTCCAAACCCCACACTCAAAATAAGACTAAAGTGATGGCTGTTTACTAAAAGACTGAGTAAATCTGATTCGAATATTAAATTTGAATGTGATATCATCTTAATGTGAATAAGTAGTTGAGAAATTTGAATCCGACTCAAAGAAAATTACTCCCTCCATTTTAAAATAATTATTCTCGAATTTTTAAAGTCTTCATCTATAATATTTTTGTTTGTGTTATATGATACTTAATGAAAATTACACAAATGAAAAATACATTTAAAAACCAATCTATATTTACATCAAGTATTATATAATACAAACGAAAAATTTAACATTAAAGTTATTCCTCTTTAATCATTCAATATATTTACGTGTTGTTTGATTATATGTGTATCTTCTCTTCTATTTAACATGCTTGACTAAATTATATAGTGTTTGCTTAGGATTGAACGACATCTAATTGTTAATTATTGATTGTCATCTCTTGTTTAATTAGTTGTATCACGTTAGGAGTAGGAAAACTGGCTTTATTGTTATTATATTAGCTTGAACGTCCGACTAAACGCTTCTTCACTAGAGTGTACTAGTTGTTTTTATTCATTGTATTTATTGCGTGAATTGTGGATTGTTGACATTAAGGAGTCTTAACGAGACGACATAATTTCTGATTGGTGACATTAACTTTTCTTAACGAGACCAATATATTTATAGAGTTAGGGAATTTGGCACCACCCTGCGACCAATATTTTAAGGAATACAACGCGCTAATTAAAACAAAGACGTGATAATTCGACTAATCAATAAGAGATAACTAGGGAGTAATGAAATTCTAAGTAAACACATTTATCTATCATAAGAGTTCACCACTTTACTTTTCAGTTTATTTAGTTTTAGTTAATTTAATTAGTAGTTTAAAAACCACTCTTCAAACCCCGAGATTTTTACTTGCTTTCTAAAAAATATAAAAATACAAAAAGAATCATCTCTCACCTTTAGACCTAATTCGTCATACACTTCGACCTTCACAACACTATTCCCCTAGAGAACGATCAATCCCCCGTGTCTTGCCTATACTACACTACAACAGTTAGGTACACTGCCTAGGAGGATTGTAAAACTTAGTGGTTTGCAAAATTCCGCATCAAATTTTTGACGCCGCTGTCAGGAAATAGTTTAGGTTCCGATTTCTATCTCGTTTAGGTCTACTAACTAGATTCCTATCAAGTGAGATTTTTCTTTTTCTTTTATTAGCTTTTTCGTAGTCTATCTTTCTCCTCATTCTTTCCGTTTGTTAGATCCTTCGTTTTTCATTATGATAAACGAAGACAATAACCTCGGGCAACTTAGAACCCGTAGTTCCATTAAAACACTTGTTGAGCCCTATGACGAACCCGAAAGAGTAATGCGTAAGAGAATTAGAACCGCTAGGTCACAAGAACCACCAAGCACCACTATTAATTTCGATGAAGCCCTTTCCGAGGAAGAGGCCGCACCACGTCTAAACCAACAAATTCCTGACCCTGAGCATAATGAGAAAAACATGGAGAATCATGTTCCTAAGAGCCTTAAAGAATACTCATCCCCTACTTCCTCTGGTTTCTCTAACGCTATTGTTTGCCCCAGTGAACAAACTGATGAAATCTTACACGCTTCTGACATTTTGCTTGTCCAAAATGTGTGTAAGTTTCATGGGTTGCGTACTAAACATCCGATCCATCACATCAAAAATTTCGTAAAAATAGTCGACGCAATCCATGCCGACGAGGCTACACAAGGCACATCTCGACTTAGGTTTTTCCCATTCTCTCTTCAGGGAACAGCGAAGGAATTGCTCAACAAATTACCCTCAAAGTCAATCTATACATGGGATCAACTCGTCTTGAAATTATACGACAAATTCTTTACACCCGGAAGAACTGCAACAATTAGGGACAAGATCCTTCGCTTTCGACAAAGAAAAGCGGAATCTATCTGTAATTCTTGGATTTGTTTCAAGTATCTCATACGCCAAGCTCCTTACCACGACATTGATTTTTGGCTCCTCATTCAATTTTTCTATGATAATATCTCCCGTAATGACCAAAGAGGAATTGACTATTCGATAGGAATGAAAATCTCCATTCTTTGTGCGGAAGAAGGATGGAATCGGATAGACGAATACGTTCAAGACCAAGATAATACCTGGGATGAGCCAACCTCGTTGATGAGTATTTCTGAAATCTCACAAGTGAATCTACCTACACAAGAAAGCCGAATGAATAATTTGCAAGAGAAACTTTCATATCTCAGAAGGTCTGATTGTAGTTGTATGGTAATTCCCGATTAGACGAAAGGATCACTTGAGGACAAGTGATAATTCGATCTTCCGGAGTCGTTTCCTCGGTGATAGATGTATTGAGATTCACGTTTGTGTCTTTTGTTTGATGTTTGATTATCAAATATTTTTGGTTTGGTTTTATAAAAGCCTAAAAGGTTTTAAAAACTATTTTAGCTAATTAAAAGGAAACTACAACTAATGATGATAAAAACAATCTAAAATATGATAATAAAGGATATGTTTGTCAAGTGAGGTGAAAAGATCATTAAGTGTGAATTATCGTTTAAACTTGTAGAATTAAACTCGTTTAAACTTATATGGGATAAAACCTATATAACTTAAACTCCTTATAACTCCTCATTTATCTTGACGATTTAGGTTTAGGTTTGGTGAAAATCGTAGCCATAAAACCTTTTGAAAATCAGCCATTGATCTGTACGCCTCTATAGAAGACCTTGAAACCATATTTTGCTATTTAGACTTCCAAGAAATGGGTGATTGACCTAGTAGAATACAATAGCCAGTTATGGATCTTCTTGTCATAGGACAACTAGCCGAATCACTATCACAATAGGCAGTTAAATGAACAACTAAACCATTGGCCAATAAAATATCTTGTCCTGGTGAATTAAGCAAGTATCTCAGCAAATGGTTGACTGCTTGCATATAAACTGAAGTTGGACTTTGCATAAAATTGCATAAAAGTTGAACTGTGTAGCAGATATCAGGCCTTGTTATTGTGAGATAAATCAATTTTCCAGTGTATCTTCTATAAATTTCTTGATCTGGCAATGGAGTACCCACTACTACTCACAATTTTACATGATAATCCATTGGAAGTTTATAGGGTTTAGCATTAGACACACCAGCTTCTTACAGTACGTCAACTGTATATTTCTTCTGAGAGATGAAGATACCTTGATCATTTCTGCAAACTTCCAAACCCAAAAAATAGTTCAACTCTCCCAAATCCTTCATGTGAAAATGTGAGCTTAACTCTGACTTGAGACCATTAATTTCACTTGCACTAGAATCAGTTATAAGCAAATCATCAACATAGACCAATACTGCAGAAAAAGAAGTGGAATCTGACTTGATGGACAATGAATAGTCTGCTTTAGATTGCTCAAAGCCAAAGGACAATAGTGCAGATGACAGTTTGGCAAACCACTGTTTGTCTTGGTGTTTGTTTGAGTCCATATAGTGATGTTTTAAGCTTGCACAACAGGTTAGGAGCTGGAACGTCTTGAACAGGCTCCCCCTTACCAGTATATCCTTGTGGCATATGCGTATACACTTCTTCAAACAAGTCACCATGGAGAAATGCATTAGAGACATTTTTCTAAATTAAATTTTAACATATAGAGATTTACGGCATTATATAACTACTTGCTCTATAAAAAATAAATAAATAAAAAAAAAAAAAAAAAAAAAAAAAAAAAAAAAAAAAAAAAAAAAAAAAAAAAAAAAAAAAAAAAAAAAAAAAAAAAAAAAAAAAAAAAAAAAAACTCAAGTTAGATTTTTATACAATTTTGATCTTTTTTTTTTCCTCATCATACCCTTCGATTAAATTAACCCGGGAGGACTCCATTTACATTTTATAGCACCACTAGGTCTTAAAAAATACAAGCCAAATTGTTTACAAATTTCTTTTGTTTTCTTAATTAGCTCATTTCATTGCTATTAAGGTCTTTGAATGTCATGTAACAATTTATAAAACCGGCCACTTAGTCCAAAAATAACATAAAAAGAATAGTTGACAACTTGACAAAATGATACCAACTTTTTTCTGTGATGCCCACACTACTGTGTTGGGATTAAATCACCATCAATCTTCTCAAGGAACTCAAGAACCGAGACATCAAGTTGTCTTACAAGTTATAGTATATATGTTAACCAAGGTATAATGACAAGTTGGATAAATGAGAAAACCCAAAGTAAAAAGTCGTGAAATCAAGAAGCTATCGTAATATGTTGACCAACATAGACTGACAATCAGGCTAAATGAAATCAAGTTATCTTATAACTTAAAGAATAAAATGACAAATCAAGCTATAAATATAACCAATTGAAATATACAAAAATAATACTGTAACAAAATACGGAGTAACAGAAACTAAAAGACTATAATACTAAATAGTATTATGCGAAGTTTGCCTTAAATGTTAAATCTAGTCGACCGTTTGTTTTAAACGTGTTGGCTAAATGTAAAGATTATAGTTCTCTTAAAACAGTATTCATCTAGAAAAATCTTAGAAATTGATATTTAGAGAAGATACATGATATTCTTTTGGGTTTAAAGTCGTATAATAGACGCATACTTTTTCAAATATATCGCTTTGATACGTGTGCTAAAGAATTACCTGTCCGATACTTGAACTTTCATATTCGTGCTAACATGTTACATGGAAACTTGTTTTATTGGCAAAAGTTACCAAGTTTCACGTGTCACTTACTTTTGCTGAGGTGGCCGCTTATGTGACATTATATAAATAGGTTTAAGCCATAAGATCGACGTTTACTTTTCAAAATGTCTTGTTATTATGATACATGTACTAAAAACCAATCGGTCTGATATTTTTCATACCTTCAACCTCCTCGAACTTCAACATCTCCATAACCAACCACCTGCTAAAACCATAACCATCAGGTAGTAACCTATAACTATTGTCTTTGTCATCATCACCACCCTATAACCCACAACCTTAAGATTATGCAAAACTTATTAATCGAAAGTGGTGGCAGGCGGTGTGGGGGTGGTAGCAGGGTAGTGGTGTGGCGGTGAGTTGGTGGCGATGGTAGAGGTCAAAAAATCTTTGGATCATTGGATAAAAATAAAATAAGGTGTTTGAAATTAAGTTTTAGTTACGCGGGGCTAAAAAAACCAAAAAATAAAGAAAAAAAAAAATCAGGTTTTAACCGGTGACGGGTAAAAAATGGGCCACTTTAAAACAAAACTGAAAGTTCACATATTAGGCGACTAATTATTTTATATTTCAATTGGTTATGTATATAGGTGATTTTATTCTTTAAGTTGTAAGATAACTTGATTTCATTTAGCCTGTAACATATTACGATAGACTTTTTTCTTTGGGTTTTCTCATTTATCCAACTTGTCATTATACCTTGGTTAACATATATACTATAACTTGTAAGACAACTTGGTTTCTCGGTTCTTGAGTTCCTTGAGATCGAAGATTGATGGTGATTTAATCCCAACACAGTAGTGTGAGTTGGTATCATTTTGTCAAGTTGTCAACTATTCCTTTTATGTTATTTTTGGACTAAGTGGCCGGTTTTATAAATTGTTACATGACATTCAAAGACCTTAATAGCAATGAAATGAGCTAATTAAGAAAACAAAAGAAATTTGTAAACAATTTGGCATGTATTTTTTAAGACCTAGTGGTGCTATAAAATGTAAATGGAGTCCTCCCGGGTTAATTTAATCGAAGGGTATGATGAAAAAAACTGATCAAAATTGTATAAAATTCTAACTTGAGTCTTTTATTTTTTTTTAAATTTTTTTTAGAGCAAGTAGTTATATATATAATGCTGTAAATCTCTATATGTTAAAATTTAATTTATAAAAATAGTATAATAAGCACAAATGAAAAATGACAAATGCGTGTTATATATAGAAGTATATGTTCTGATAAATCAACTTAAATTAACATTTCATTTTAGCTGAACAATTTCATGCCCGAACCCTGCAATTTTCAAAACATATATGTAACTCTAGAAATTATAGAAATGTTAGGGGAATAAAGTTGATCCTAACAAAATCATAGATTAGTTGAAAATTTTGTCATTAATTTCTTTAGATTAATTAGCAACTGGCCGGCCTGGTGGAAATCATGTTATCTGAGGCAGTGAGCTGAGATTGGGATGTTCATCTACCTGAAGCATGTAACTAATTAAATTATACTTTCTTATTAGTGACCTCTAGCTTCTTGTTGGGTGCCCATATACAAGTTAGTTAAAGTAATTAATCCGTAATATGTTAAGTTCTACAGTCATCCTATGATGATCAGTATTTTCTTAAATACTTTTATAAGCATTGTTAAGGAATATGTATGAAAACATACGAAAATATTTATAAACATGGTGCGAAAAAGTAGCTCAATATATATCACATTGCCGTTTGGTGATTTGGAGGAAATGAAAGTAGTTTTCTAAAGGAAACAGATGCGGATACCATTTATCAAGCGTTGCTTTTTTTTTTATATGTTACTATAAATAGAAACCCATCACCTTTAGGTCAGTCACAAAACAAGAAACAATGGAGCTTCTATTTCTAGTCCTATATTCCATTTGTTTCTTGTTCGTCCTACATGGCCTCGACCTCTACCGTAAAAGAAGACTACCTCCGGGTCCAGCCGGCCTCCCCATTATCGGGAACCTGCTTGAACTTGGACCGAAACCCCATGAGTCCCTTGCCAAGCTATCCAAGAAACATGGTCCTCTTATGACCATCCGACTAGGAAGCATCACTAGTGTGGTGGTGTCCACACCTGATGCAGCCAGAGAAATCCTCCAACGCAATGACGAGGCTTGCTCTGGCCGCATTGTCCCTCACGCAGTCTCTGGGTTGGACAACCATGACGCAGCACTGGTATGGCTCCCACCAAACGAAGACTTTCGAAACATTAGAAAAGCCCTCAGCACATGCCTAACACACCAACACAAACTCGACACCCTTCGTGATCTTCGACAGAACGTGGTCGATGGGATGTTGGATTTCCTTAGGGAGTCGGGGAAGAAAAAGGTGGTCGTGGACATTGGAAAGTTGGCATTTGCGGTTGCACTCAACCAGATGTCCAACACATGCATTTCACAGAACGTGACTAGCTACGAGTCTGATGACATTGGAGGGTTTAAGACGGCCGTAAAGACTATAATGGAAGTTGACGGGAAGTTTAACATAGCAGACATATTTCCAGTGTTGAAACCGTTGGACCCTCAGAACATACGACGGCGGGCAAAAGCGGCTTATGGTTGGTTCGACACGGTGACAGAAAGTTTCATAAGTGAGAGGTTAAAGCATCGAGAGTCAAAGCTTCCAAGGTTTGGTGATATATTGGATTCGCTGTTGGATTACAGTAAAGAAAATGAACAAGACTTCAATCTCATGCACATCAAGAATTTACTTGTGGTAAATCCTCCTGTCTAAACTATACATAATTCAAAATATACCGAAAACTCTGAACTATATTCTCACTCATATGTGACCAATTTTATGTGAATATTATAACAAAAAAGTGAATATTTTCTTACAATAAAAGTAAACTCATATGAGACGGAACTTAAACGTTTTCATTAGAGGGGCCAACTTGTAAAGTATTTATTTTAGAGGGGCCGGTATACACAATGCTAAAATTATTGTATTAAAAATGACTAAAACTAGAAGTAAAAGGGTATAAAATGTACATAGAGTCAAAAATTTTAGAGGGGCCACAACCCCCCTCGGCCCCTTAAATGTTCCGTCCATGAATTATGCCTCTAACTTGTCTGCATATCTCCAAAGTTTCAACTGATAATATATATATATAATTATATATATATATATATATATATATATATATATATATATATATATATATATATATTATATTATATATATATTATATATATATATATATTATATATATATATAGGGAATATATTGGCTACAATTATATTGTAGCCAATTCCCTAGAATTTTAGCTATAAATTGTGGGTCCCTGACTTTTTTCTGTGGTCCCTAATTGATTTCTTTTGTAATTTGATGGAGTATTGTAAGCCAACTGGCTACAATAATTGTAGCAAAACTATCCCCATATATATATATATATATATAATTATATATATATTATATATATATATATATATATATATATATATATATATATATATATATATATATATATAATATATATATATATATATAGTGTAACTTTATTTTCAGAACCCTGTTAAGTGCGAGAACTGCGGAACCCCCTTTTTTACTCATAATAATACATAATGTACATCATCTCAATGCATAATGGCATTTTTTGTAAATATATGTAACATATTTTGATAAAAAAAAAATTAAATAGGGCAAAATGGGAATATAATTCTTCCATAAAAAAAGGATTATCAATAACTGTTTCCCAATTTTATTCTTTTCAGATCTAACTCTCTTTTTACTTTTTATCTATCTTCTCCTTTCAAGAACCCTAGCCGCATATTTTTTTTCCTTGTTGTCTACCAAAAACCAATCGAGTTCCAATCTAAAAGCCGATCGGGAAAATTTCGAAGATAAATATTTGATGGGCCAAGATGATGTCGCCGTAAAGATGAAACTTATACCCCGAACCGCCTTTTTTTTCCCTGTGGTGGTTGCGTTTTGTCGGTGGTGACTGTGATGTAGTCGTTGTGTTTTTGCTTCAAGATCTCGAAAAAGATGTCTCAGGTAAGATTGCTTTCGTCTTTTTTTTTTTTTTTTTTTTTTTTTTTTTTTTTTTCTTTTTGAATTTTTTGAACTTTATTGAAAGATTAGTAATGGGTTGAAAATCTTGAGACTTGTTATGGCTTCATGAACCTGAGATCTTTGAAATGCAATTTCTTTTCTTTATAAGTTTCATTCTTTGAAAATCTTGAGACTTGTTATGGGTTGTGATCCACACGTTCTTGTGTAAGTCCTTTTTTTTTTTTTTTTTGGTTAGGAAACATATTGAACTTCTACCCTTGAGAGTCAATTGGTTTATTTCTAATTGAAACTTTAGAAAAGTTTTTTTAACTGGTAACTTTGTTCATCATCTACACTGGTTACTTTGTTCTTGTAAAAGGTGAATATATGTTAGAGATTAGACGAATGGTACTGTATGGCCATGACTAAGAATGGCGTATTTGTTCATCGTTACCTGATTCTTTCTTATAAAGTTGGAACTTTTGATTTAGTTTGGTATAAATTGTTTTCTATGCGAGTATGTTTTCACTTTTGTGTTTGTATGCGTAAAAAAACAATATCTATTTTGTTTATTAAATGGGAAAAGGTAGTTTTAAGGAACGATGCATACGTGTTTATGGCGGGTAAAAATTAATTAAAAGAGTGCACATGTGTTTCAAGATTAATTTAAAATTAGTGAAATTGTACATATGTGTTTCAACGTTAATATAAAATCAATGATATGGAACATATGTGTTTTTATTGTTGGAACATATGTGTTTCAAGTGCATATGTATTTCAAGGTTAATATAAAATCAATGAAATGGAACATATGTGTTTTTATTGTTGGAACATATGTGTTTCAAGTGCATATGTATTTCAAGGTTAATATAAAATCAATGAAATGGAACATATGTGTTTTTATTGTTGGAACATATGTGTTTCAAGTGCATATGTGTTTCAAGATTAATTTAAAATTAGTGAAATGGTACATATGTGTTTCAAGATTAATTTAAAATTAGTGAAATGGTGCATATGTGTTTTAAGGTTAATATAAAATCAATGAAATGGAACATATGTGCTTTTATTGTTGGTATTAAATCTCTAAAAGAGTGTGCATATATGTTTTATAGTTGATATAAAAGCAAGGAAAAAGTTATGCATATATGTTTTAAATTGTGCCTATGCGTTTTAGATTGTGCATATATGTTATCTTTGTTGTGATTAAATTCTGTTTCCTATTTTTTTCGTAATCTTATTGTTTTTGTGTATGCTTCTTTCAGATTGATGAAGATGATGATCATTGAAGGCCAAGATGCGATTATTGCATATCTATTTTTGTACTTGTAATTAAATGAAATGTAACATATAAGTATATTAATCGTGTTTTTTCTTTAATAAAGGTTTATGTTCTTTGATTTGTGTTTTAAACTTCCAACAAAATAATGGTTACGCAAAAATACTAGTAGGTTGATAGAAAAAAAATGTAAACATCACATATTAAAACATATATAAATGTACATTATTGAAAAAACATACCTGTACCTCAACTTTTTCAAATAATGCATGCTGGGAAAAAAATGTAAGAAATATTTTCAAATAATGCATGCTGGAAAAAAAAAGTTAAAAAACTAATTAAAAAAAATCTGGTTCCTAAAATTATGGTATTTCAAAAAACGAATTTAATAAAAAAAATCATAAATAAAATAGAAAGTGTCTTTTTCCAATTATGCCCTTTTGAATTAAAAGAAATCTTTAATATTTAAAAAGATTTGATTGGTTTAGAGGAGTTCTCGCAGTTCCTGCACTTAACAGGGTTCTGAAAATAAAGTCCCCCTATATATATATATATATATATATATATATATATATATATATATATATTTTAAAGGCTAAGATTTATCAAAAGCAAAGGCATATTTGAACAGATAATTATTGAGTTAATCTAATTCTGCATTAATCAATACTTATTACTGCTAAGCTATAGTCTTGTTGGTAATTCATATCACTGGTTAAAAAATAATTATCTACGAACAAAATAGCTTATGATGTTAATTTAATTATTTTTTTGAATATTACGAAATCATGTCAAATTAAAACTACATGCATGATGCATATGGAACCTTATGATGTTAATAACATCGTGTAACAAGAACTTCTCGTTATATTACAGGATCTATTTTTAGCAGGAACTGAACTAGTTCAACACAACTGAGTGGGACAATGACAAGAACTGTTACTTAACCCTAATATGTTCTCAAAAGTTCGCGAAGAAGTCTCCACAACAGTCGGAAAAGATGGGAAAATCCAAGAAGCTAACCTGCTCGACTTACCTTATTTACAAGCAGTCATCAAAGAAACAATGCGACTTCACTTAGCCGTGCCTTTATTAATACCTCACAAAACTGAAACTCAAGTTAAACTAGGTAAATATATTATACCAAAGAACACACAAATTTTAGTGAACGCATGGGCCATGGCACGTGATCCAATGTATTGGGAAAACCCAATGATGTTCAAGCCGGAAAGGTTTGTGGGGAATGACTTGGACTACAAGGGACAACACTTTAAGTTTATACCATTTGGATCGGGCAGAAGAATGTGTCCTGGAATACCATTAGCTCTTAGGGTTGTGAGTTTGATGGTGGCATCATTTGTATATCATTTTGATTGGAAACTTCCTCATGCAAGAGAAGAAATGGACATGAATGATATTTTTGGCCTAACATTGCTAAGGGCAACATCTTTGGTTGCTACTCCTATTCCCGTTAAGTAACTGCATAGATTGGTGAAGAGAGCAAGCACTCTACAAGCTTCGAATGATTGTTGTATTATATCATATTGATAATTATTACCGTTATATCGTAAGTTATATATATTAAGCCTTTGCTACAAAAAGTTGGATTTTCTACCTACAAATATATTAGTTATCCATACTTTTTAGTTTTTTTTATCCTTTTAAAGGCCCATTAAGCAAAGAACGGAACTACCATTAATACACAACGGGCCATTTATGCTGTAATGATGTATATTATTTTCTAATGGCAGCTAAAATTGTTTATATGTTCTCTTTATAAAATATTACTCCCTCCGTCCTAAAATTATTGTCCTCATTTGACTTTTTAAAGTCTTAATTTCTCAACTTTGATCTTTAATATTTGGGTTAATGGCATGTAATAGCTACGAACTTTCCCAAGTGTTCAAATGTCAGTTGTGAACTTTTTAAAATACAACAATACCCATCAAACTTTCAAATTTTGTTTCATTATCAGATACGAACTTTAAAAAAAATACCACAATACTCATCCAACTTTCAATTTTTTTTCATTATCATACGCAACGAGATGAGCTTTTTACATTGATAAAACAAAATTTGAAAGTTTGATGGGTATTCTTGTATTTTACAAAGTTCATTACTGACATGTGAACACTTGAGAAAGTTCGTAGCTATTATATGCCATTAACCCTTAATATTTTTGTATGTGTTATATAATACTTGATGAAAATTATACCAATGAAAAAACATTTAAAAACCAATCAATTCATATAATTTTCATCAAGTATTATATAATACACACAAATATATTTAAGATCAAAGTTGAGAAATTAAGACTTTAAAAAGTCAAATGAGGACAATTATTTTGGGACGGGGGGAGTATTTTTTTTTTTTTTTTAGTGTATTTTTTTATTAATGAAAATTTTAATTTTTAATAAATGTGTTGTTTATTTAAATATGTTTAAATAAATGAAAAAATATATATATATGTGGGGGTCTAAGGGTGCACGACGGCACCATATTATAGGAAGGAGGGTGTTTTTGGAATTGTGGTGTTATGGGAAAAGATGATGATGTGGCAACATTTTTCCCCACGGCACCAGCGGGATGGCACGAGGATACCTAGTGCTCTAACAGGACTGTCTCACTGGTAACATACTGCCACTCAAGATGAAGCCAAAGCTGTGACCCAATCGCCTTAAACATGTTAGTTTGTGAACATATTTAATACACGAATGTCCAGTTCCAACTCGAGCCTATGAGATTGCACGCGTTACGTATAAGATTGAATTAAATATATATGATTTATATATAATAGTTATATATTAATTAAATCACGAAATAACTAACTAACGGTCGTTATAACTTAACAGAAGTTAGTTAGTGGTCGTTAAACAAAAGATTAGGACCCGGATGTAAATATAAGGAGAGAAAGAACTATAATCCTTCTCCCCTTCGCATACTCAGCCGAAACCCACTCCAAGAGGAGGTGTGATTCCTTTCTTAGTCACCAAGTTATCACACTATATAAACAAACCCTTGTTTCATTATTTTGTGGTCTCTTAGAAAACCTAAACAAGCTTTTCTTCTCTTCTTCTCCCCTCTTTCTCCCTAGCCGATCGAATTACACAATCCCTCGAAGTTGTGCGATTGACTTTGAGCATAACTAAAGTGTTTAGCTTGTTTTCGTGATCCTTGAACTAGCATTCTAATTGAATCGCTAAAAGTACGTGTGTGCAAGATCGTATAAAAACCAATTTAGGTTTTTGGTAGTTTTGGTGAATTGATTACTATATAGTTGATTATATATAAACCCTAATTTAGGGTTTATTGATTTTGATCTTGTATTTGATTCGCGTGGAAGCTAACAAGGTACGTTTACTTTTAAGGTTAATTTGTTACACTATATGATCTTATTCCGTTGCATTACTTGTGATTGATTTTATGTTATTATATGATAATATGGATTACATATTCCAATAGTGGCATCACAAACCGTTATATAGTGTAATTAATTATCTAAACACATAAAAATCGAATCTTGATTGATTATTGCATGTTAATTAGGTTTTCTTGAATTTTGTTTTTTTAAAAAACCCTAAAGGGTCGATCGACCCATAATTATTTATTTATTTATTTATTATTTTAGGTTTTAAAAATTATAGAAACCCTAGATTGTATGCAATTTTATGTGGATTATAACGTATAATAATGATTATAAGACATTTAAAACGATCTTGTTTGCTATATTAATTGTTAATATGTGATTACATGTGATCCATGATAAAAACATGCATGTTTTATCATGGATCTTGAATCTTTATATATGATATTGCTTGATTGTATTAATTGTTAATTGTTTTTACATGCCTAATTAGACGATATATTAATTAATTAAGGTTTATTAGTAATTAAAATTGTATGACACTTAATTACTTTGTATTTAATTAATTCTAAAATTGGGGAAGACCTCATATGTATCCTTATTTAATCAACTTATGTGATTGTTGTATATCTTTATGAAGAGATTACGCAATTGATTCGTCGATGTATGTGGTCCAATTGTACCATTAGCTCGAAAATAAGTGGGAGCCTTAATTAAATATATACAAGTTAGTTGATTTTTTTTGGGTAAAAGGGATTTTTCACCCTGGTAAAATGAAGTTAGTTGATTTTAATTATGCGTGATATTAAATTGTTAATTGTATTAGTTGGATATTTTTTGTTTGCTTTATTATTGTTTGACTCGTAAAGCAAAGGGTATTTTTAGAAAAGAAAAATAAACAGAACTAATAAATATGAAATTTGATTTACTATAAATTGTTGATCTTGCGGAATCTTATGTGATATTAAGGGGTTGGCCTCACATGCCATAATGCGTTAAATGCATCCTCGCGTCGAGATTTTCAAGATTTAATGATTTATAATGTGTTTTAACAATAAAGTTTTAAACTTTTATTTTATTGATGTTATTTGTATTATTAGTAAATTGATAAATCAGCTCACCCATTGTGAACAAACTATAAGAGACTTATAACGTAACACCCCCAAAGTGGAGAATATTGAATGAAATTATCCCTCTAAGGCGCTTTTATTCGAAGACTCTTGGTGTTTTTGTCAATTCAAGTAGCAGAGGGCTTTATGAAGTTAAAGAACATCTGAATAGTGTCATTTTCAAGGAGGCGCGCAGGAGTGATAATCAGTGTTTTCTGCAAACAGTATGCCGAAGCCAGTGAAGGCAGTAAGAGCAAAGTGGAGAATCTTATATGGGATTTCTGTCAAGATGTTTATATGACACATCACCAGGTGGCTTTGATGCTTCAAGGCAAAGATGAAGAGTTGATTCAAGATTTAGAAAAAATAGTTGAATCTGCATTTCTCATGGTTGTCTTCTTTGCTTTGGCTGTTACTAAACAAAAGCTAGTTCCTAATATCCCTAGAGAAATTCAGCTGAATATATCAGTGAAGATATTAGTTGCATTTTCTTGTTTGGAGTATTTTCGGCGGATGCGACTGTCAGAATATATGGATACTATTAGGGGGGTTGCTGGAAGCGTTCAAGAAGACGAGGTAGCTTGTATCTCATTTGTTGAATCCATACCTTCATATGGTGAATTGACAAAAGTTCATGGTATTACATTTTGAAAATACAATTTTATGTTACCATTAATACGTAAGTGCTCATGTTATGCTATTTTCTGCCTTGTAGTTTCTTCCAACAAAATGGAGTGTACATGGTCTAAAGACGAAATGCAGACTTCTAGGAGTTTATTCTATTTGTGTGTGATTCCTACTTGCGCAGAATGCATGCCAACTTCAGCTCCCATCCTATTTCTGTATCCTGAATAAAGTGAAAGGCGGTTATTATCATTCCAAGCATACTATATAAGAATAACGATTTTACTAACATATGACATTTTATACTTCATATTTGAAAAGTGAAAATTTCGTTACTTAACACATGCAATGCTAGATACATGGGACACCCAAATGAGAAAGTGACTCGAGCCTCACATTCAACATTTGTCGCTTTTGTTTCTTCTGGGAGCAACTTGTTTACTATTACATGCAGAGGTCGCTAGAGGTATCTAAAACTACTGGTAACTATTGGTAATGTTTACAGTATTACTTTTTATATTACTGGAAATGTTGGAAATGGTAGGGATATCCTGGTGTAACCCCATTTGAAGGTATGCAGAGGTCGCTAGAGGCATCTAAGTCCATCTATCTTCTATTGTGTTCATTGTCTTGTTGAGAAAGCTAGTAACCTCTGCTGTACGTGAAGTCCCTACAGAGCCTGGCTCATGGAACGAGTTGCATGATGAGCTAGAGCCTTGCAAGAAACTCCCCGATTTACTACTTCGTCTTCTCTCCTTGGTTGATATACAGGTAGCCTGCAGTTTGCACTTTGACTTTATAGTCAAAATGACTATTTTTTCTACTTTATGACTGAAAAATACTTTTTCTTGAACAAACAGAGATGTTCTGATCCAAAGTATATTATGAATCTCTGGAACTTATACAATATTTTCAGGTATTACCAAGTTTGATGAAGCTGTTAGCACAGCTGCTTGTGCAACTGCCCGAAGATGGCCAAAACATGGTCGTAAACGACTGGTATGTTCAAGTCGCTGATTGAGATGACGTAACAAGAAAACTAGCACTCGTGTCGTGGGTGCAGTCCTTATGTTACCAGTCTTCTCAAGCTACAATCAGTAAAGCAACTAAGCGACACCCCAAGCATGAAAAGGCTGGATCTGAATCTTGGAATAAGGGTAGGTTATTCGGCTTGAACAGGATATTTGCACGAATTTAAAAGATCGAGGGCCTTCAAACCTACAATAGTTCAGTTCAAAACCATGTAATGAAGGGTAAACTTACTCTGTTCTTTGTCATAATTAATGTAGAAAGCATGCTGATGATAGGTTCACATATAGTAAAATATCTGATACATTTTTTCAATAATTTATCGCATATGAAGTGTAAAGAATCTTGTATGGTTTGTGTATATATCCCTTTCTATAGCTATTGTGCATCCATGTTTTCGTAGTTAACACGTTTGGTGAGTGCCGGACCCCCGGCGGTTCATGGGAACCCCATGGATTTTTGCCCCGTAGTGCAAATTTTTTGCCAAAACCCTGATTTTTCCTGAATGAACTTGATCACAAACTTTTCTGTCATATGTTTTATTCATTTTGTCCATTTTTTTATCGTAAAAAGAAATTGTGAATCTGATCACTTATACGCCTGGATCCGCCTCTAGTTTAGTCCCGACAACGACAAAGTTATGCTAAAAATTGTAAATGGAATGAGAATATTTACATGATCTAGCAATCTGCTTATATCAATTCAACACCAACGTGTTTTGCATATCTATACTACTTTCATAACTGTAAGTGCATGTATTAAACTATTAGAGTGACCTGTATGTGATTGTATCATTTATAAAACTGAAAGGATCAGATTTAATCTCAGAAGTCAAAAAGAAAGCACAACGGGAAAAAGGAGAAAATTACCCAAACGTTTCGTAATCATAAATAAAAATGCAAACGGGAACAAGAACAGTCAAAACTTTACAAAAACACCCGACACCAAATGAAGATTATGAACAAATTTATTCATTACCTTCATAAAGTATTGGGGGTGCACCAGCCGGAAGAGTCTGTACCGTGGCAGGGTACGACCACTGGTGCTTTTAATTGTATATGTTTTGGTACGTTTTGTTCAGCTAACAAAGTGTTTGAATGAACAATTCGAATGAAAAACATTGCAACTTTATGCTGATTTCACATCTAATTTCCAAAATTTTAGCCAAACTATATATTCTTGTATAATGTTATTTTAATTAACAGATGTATATTGTCATATTGATTTTAGCTATATAAGGTTTCATCAATATAAGAGCATGAAATAATCAGTAATTTCTAGAACTTGAACTCGTTTGAAGCCGACATGATTGTGTTGGTCTATACACACCGACTATTTTGCATCATTCGCGTTTTAAGTAACCTTTCGTTATACGAAATTAGGAACTATTATTCAGATTGTCCCGATGAACTTCTAGTAGTTGCATTCTTAACAATTGAAGTACACTAAAACATTATTGAAACTTATATACGAACCGGCCTCGCTTCGATTGGCTGCTGCTGCTGCATTGATTTATATGCAGAAGCCAAGCTTTATTTCTTACCACGTCACTATCAATGGAACTTGTGGCATACATTCCAAACAATACTCTTTATTCGCACTGCAGTATATACTTCTTAACAAAAAGCTCAATTAGTTGGTCTTTTTCAACGTTACACAATACCTTCTTTCAGTGACAACTATGGGTCTATGGCATAACATTTTTTTCGTATACGTCACAGCATCTCTAATCACATTTTCCAAAAATATCATCAACATGCCACATGTCTCTTTATGAATATCTTCACTTATCCTCTTCACTCCTTATCAGATGTAAGTGATTAGGTTCGTTTTGATAGCCCCAGATTTGTTAAAGAATTAAGCACCAGAGATTTAAACATGAGTAAATAATGAACTAAAAAACTCGTGTAAAAACCTACTAGTTCATTTTCTTAAGTTATCGAACACTGACGGAATCTAAGTACAAAAACAGAAAACAATCCACTGCACGAAGCCTGTGAACTAGGACAATATCCCTTTCATCACGCAACTTTTTTCATAAGTTATCGAACACTAGCAGGGTACTATTCTACCACCAGACCATTTTTTACCGAAAAAATTTGAATTTTGGCCTAAAAATTCGAATTTTGGGTCAAAATTTTCACCGTTATACCAAAACTTGAATTTCGCGTAAAAATTGAACGTTTAGTTTCCTATAAAAATTAAATTTTACTCAAATTTTCCCGCCAAAAATTCGAATTTTTTTTTTTTTTTTTTTTTTTTATTTAAATTTTTTTAGGAGACATATTTACAATAACTAGAAAAAAAAAAGAGCCGTGATTAAATTAAATAACATTATCACCACAAAAACCAAAGATCATATTCTACTCCAGCAATCATTTTACTAGCATATATATGTGTTTATACTAACAATAGTACAGTAAGGACATATGCAAGTCAGTGTACATGAGATAATAACATCGATTTTATTTTATTTTATTTTTATTTTATTATTATTATTTTTTTACATATACAGAAAACGGTCTCGGGCCGATGCTTTCAAGTAGCGTCAATAATGTTAATTGACTCGAAGATAAACACAACATTCCCTCATTACATTAGTGATAACTATAACCGTGGACAGTATCATAGCTGGGCTAGCGGAGGCCCTGTGCAAAATCGCTTATATAATAGCTAAACATGATGACTAAACATATATTGTAACAATTTAGCTTAAATTTTTCTGAGTTATTCACTATTATCGCCCACTTGAATTAGTGTTTTAACAAATATTGAGAACAAAATTACATATATCGTCAACATTTTGACGCTGGAAATGAATTCTGAGGCCACAACTATACGAAGAGGTGTATATTTTGAGGCCCCTAAAACTTTGAGGCCCTATTCGGTAGCACACACCTCGCACACCCTCACATACGGCTCTGACCATGGATATATTAACTTCAAACATCTTGAACTTGAATGAATTCTCTAAATCTTGACTACTTCATGTCGACAAGATAGTGGCAAGTGGCAACTAAAATGTCTTGCTGTGAGACTTGATCAATTGGAGCATGCTCAGTCAATGAAGTTTGAATGTATATAATATGTTGCACGTTGGGTGTAGTTGATGCACATAAACACACAACCAACTTGTTTTTTTTTACCAATGGCTGCTGCATGGGATGCACCCAACCTTGTGTCCAAGATATGTGTGTGTAAGATGGACCCATCAGCATGTTTAGACTTTAGACCATACAGTCTCCTGTAATTAAAAAGTATATTGTCTTCATCTACAAGATATTGCATGTATCACCATCATGGCATCATCTCCATAATTGATAGGTGCAAATCTTATCTCCAAACCCTACACTCAAAATAAGACTAAGTTGATGATAATTGTTTATTAAGAGGCTCTGAGTCTAAATCTGATTCGCATATATGCATTTAAATATGTGACTGAAAAATCTGAATGTGATATAATATTAATCTGAATAAGTAGTTGAGAATATGAATCTGACTTAACTAAAACTGTTTGTTTATGGAAAATTTAGTAAAAATGTTTGAATGGTTAAACTATCATGATNACTACACTATTAGATACCCAATTACAAGAAGAGTCAATTTTTTAAATGCCTAAAAAAATCTAAAATATGGTCTTTGGATGTCAATTTTTTTTTCTTTTTTTTTTCAAAATAGATTTGGGCAACTGGACGAATGAGCGACTCCATCCAAATGTTGACACGTATCATATTTTTTATTAATAAAGTACATAGGCGACTGAGCAATTCCACAAAAATTTAGACACGTGTCACAATTTTATTTATAAAGTAAAAGTCACGTAGTCGTACAAATCGTTCAATCGCTCATGTCTATTTTATTTATAAAATACACATCACATATTTTATTTATATCGATATGGTAAAAAAGAAGTACATAAATGGTAGTATAATTAAGCGTCCCGCCTTTTAGAACCATGTTAATATGTGTCAATTAATTAAACATTCTATCTAGTTTATAAGCGTAAACTAGTACTTGGGTTTTTGAGGGACGTACACATGTTGTATTACACGTTTAGAATTGAATACCATTTGCAGCTAACTTTTGTAAATACTCATTTTTAACCACATATTGGGCCTTAATAATTCTGTAATAACAACTGTAATATGTGTACTTTAAACGGATCAAAAAATGGGTTTTAGTATATATTGTAAAATATATAACTATATAAGGCAAATGTACCTTAGTATTTTAAATGGCAGATGTAATATCCAAAATAAGAATCTTAAAGGCTTAACAGGGGCGGAACTATTCATTAGTCAGGGGTAGCGGTCGCTACGCCTGAACTTTTACCCGGTAGTGGAAATTTTTTTTTAGTTTTATGTTTTTCGTACTATCTTTCGTATTTCGCGACCCCTGAAACAAATTTTCGCTACCCCTAAATAAAAAATAAATAAAAATACAAAAACATACATAAAAAAAACATACAAATGAAAAAAATGGTTACAGAAAAAATTAGACTCAAATTGATAGTAGGCTACTAGCTTGGGCCTTATTATTAAAACTCATGTAGTGGACTAAGGGCTTGGACCAACTTTAAAAAAAAAAAAAAAAAAAAAAAAAAGGAGCAATTGACTAATTGTTATCTATTGAAAACGTCAAGTTAAAGACCAGAAGAAGAAAAGAAAAAAAAACCTGCGCCCCTTTTGCCTTAAAAAAAATAGTAATTGACTAATTGTTAATTTGTTATCTGCTTGACTGCTTCTGCCATTCGATTATTCCCCTTCCTGGCTTCTTGCTCTTGCCTTAGGTAATATCATTTTTCAAGTTTATTTCAATAATTTCAATAATTTATGAACAATTGAATACTGTATTAGGGTTTTGCCATTTTGGTTCAATTTTATATGTTATTGTGAATTTGTGATTTCTGGTTAGATTGAAAAGATTGAGTTTCGAGATAGTTAGGTTCAGATTGCTACTTTGTTAGACTGCTTAGGTAGTTAGGTTTATTATACCCTTGAAAAAATAGTCAATCTTTTACTAGTTTTTTATCATATGTTTTTGTTCAATTTCATATGTTAATTCTAAGTGCAATTTGTAATCTTTTTGAATTAGGGACTTCAGACTTGATTTTTGATAGTTGAAACATGAAAAAACAAGTGCATATTGGCAATTTTTTTAAAAGAAAATTTCAAGAGGATGATGTTGGTTCTAATAATGTTGATGATATTGGTTCAACTCCTTCGGGTTCAATTCCTTCGGGTTCCATTCCTTCGGGTTCGATTCCAAATGGATTTGATTTGAATGATCTACCTTCGGATCCTTATGATAGACCACCCATTGCTAGTTATCATCCTAATCAAGTGGATGATATAAGAAGACACTAGCTCAAGTAATGGTGGAAACCGGAAAAAATCTCTCATTTCCTTTATTTTATCGGATTTTGAAGCTTGCATTGGTTTTACCGGTTTCAACTGCAACTGTTGAAAGATGCTTTTCTAAAATGAAGCTTATTAAAACGGATTTGCGGAATCGAATGGGGGACGGATATTTGAACAATGCTATGGTATGTGCTGTCGAAGGAGAGACATTTGACGAAGTAACGAATGAAGATGTAATGGTTCGTTTTCTAGCTATGAAAGACCGAAGAGGAGAGTTCTGAGATCTATTAGGTATTTGTTTAACTTATTCTATTATTGCGTTTTTATAATTATTTAAATGTACGGTTAAAAAAATTATGGTTAACTTTTTTTTTCGCTACCCCTGAAATTAGTTCCTGGTTCCGCCGCTGCTTATGACATATTTTCATAATAACATCACAACAATGTGCCAGAACGATACATGAACACTGATTTATATCATTATACGAGTATACTATGTTACTATGGTTGGATATGATGTTCATGCATGGTTTGTTTGGTTCATTGTATTCGTAAGATATTAAGATATGTCAACAAGAAATCCTAATATATTGTTCTTTTATCGGTAAATATCATTATTAGCTAGTAAGAGCTATAGAAATAACGAGTTTGGGATTGTTAATACAATCAATCCTAACTCCTCTCACGTTTTTGCCATGTTTGCAAGTCGCAACGTTACCAAAATGTGTTAACGTCAGGTAGATTGGTTGGTCTTTCAATTTGGACTTAGGATACGTTTTCTAACATAGTTGGTTCGAATAATTCGTGAATCACTTCATCATCTGATAACACGTCATAAGTCCCAAAACAGTTTATCTTCGTGTATCCGTATATCTTAATTAAGTTCTAACTTTAATTATACTTTTTAATTAGTATAATGGCGTGATTTACACTTCCAATTGCAATTGCATGTATAGGAATATAGGTTGGGGTATGGTATGGCCAACATGCAAGAATGTGGAAAGTGTTTATTTGGCGTTATATGAGCATTAGTTTCATACCAGCTAACTAAAGATTTATAATTGAGTCTACAACTTGCAAATAATACACCAATCTTTCTTTATAGTGATGGTCCATCTTCTGAGGTGGACATTTTCTTTGACAAAATCCTTACTCCTTTTCGTAATGCATATCGAAGTTCTAAATATCATATTTACAGGACTTTAGTTCGCAGATAGTTATATATCACTTGTTTATTTGTGTCTTATAAATTTTCGAACCCAAGTCTTCCAAAGCTCAAGCTCGGCTAGTGAGATATTGCAAGCTCTGAATCAGGTTATTTTTGCAATATGGCCAAACAAAATAAAGCTCGGCTCAAGCTTCACTTCTTAAGTACATTATACTCGACCTCGTTTATTATGTTGGTCTATATATAAATACACATAGGCACGTACACATACAATCATCCGTATATGACGCATATTTACATATATAAATGGATATATTTTGCAGGCTAACTATTTAGACTCTTTTAAGCTCCCGAACTAAATTGAGCTTTAGACTATGAACCTATTAAAGAAGGCCTACAGAGTAAAAGAAAGTGCATGAGTTATTGGAAAAGGTGTATGAAGATCATGCTCGAACTCATTAATTCAATGAGCCCTGAATAAGGTTCGAGCTCGGCGCTAACTCGTTTAAGCTTGGCTCACTCTGAGCTTAGAGTATCCACAATGGGTCAAATGATCAAAAGCTTTTCACTATTTAAAAAAGTTTTTTGAGTAGGTTTTTTGCATTGTATTAAAGAGTTTTTGAAAAGCTTTTTACAACCACTTGGTAAACCTAAAACCTTTTTTAAAAAACTTTAGTGATTAAATATCTTATGCTTTGAATGCATTAAATGCATCAAATCTTTGAAGACTTGATGCATTATGGATGCTCTTATATCAAGTTAAAAATATACTCATATGTTGTTCGTTGGTAGGTAGTTGTTTTTAATGTTTCTTATTATTTAGCATTGTTTTTCAAAAAACCAAAATGTTTCTCCATTAGAACCTAATAATCTATATCTCTATCTCTATTATATCTAACGCATTTGGAAACTTTTATTTTAGAAATGTTAGATCACAAGATAATTGATACATCAAGATCACAAAACAATCGATAAAAGAAAGAAACAATATGCACATGATATATACAACCAAACCCCCTTTATTAAAAATCAACAAAGGCTTACTTCGAAACAAGATGAAAAAATAAATAAATTTGTATGTCCTTCACCTCTATTTATTAATATAAGGGGGTACCCTCTTTATGGAATTATTTCATAGTATCCTTGGTTGGTGTGCATACCAAACATAGTTTAATTCTAACTCTAACTTTGTTTAACTAAGTACAATTAAATCACTATACATAGACTAATTACACTTGTATCCACTAAAAAACTACACCAAATGCACTACCAATATGGTTTACAAATTACAAAGACGTTTTATTTCGGATTTGAATCAACATGTTTAGCTTTGTTCTTAATGACATCTTATTCACTTTTTTTTTTCTTTTCATATATCGGCAAATCATTTAAGTTTTATCATTTAGTGATAGTATGTTCGTATTATGTTACGTTTGTTTACATGCTATTTGTATTTTTTTTTTTCATATATCGGCAAATCATTTAAGTTTTATCATTTTGTGATAGTATGTTCGTATTATGTTACGTTTGTTTACATGCTATTTGTATTTGACAAGTATAGTTATAAAGCTAGCCCGTCTATTCAGACATGCCATGAAGCGAGTGCAATATTAACTACTACGGAGTATAAACTAAATACCACAAATAAAATTTATAACTTATAACACTTGTAAATACAAAGCAGCATTATTCTTTGGCACGTGTATGCCCAAACAACGACATTGTTTAGAGTTTACGTCTTCTATGCGACGGGTAAAGGGGTAGCAACAAGAGGCGTTGCTCTAAGTAATGTAAGCCCAAAAATGTCGTTCATATCCATATCTTCTCTAGCATGAGGTAGCTTCCATTCAAAATGATAAACAAATGATGCCACCATTAAACTAACCACCCTATGAGCCAAGGGTATTCCAGGACACATTCTTCGACCTGAGCCAAATGGTATAAACTCAAAATGTTGGCCCTTGTAGTCAATCTCGTTTCCTAGAAACCTCTCTGGCTTGAACATAACAGGATCTTCCCAATAACTTGGATCACGTGCCATAGCCCAAGCATTCACGAGAATTTGTGTGTTTTTCGGCACTACATAATCACCGAGTTTAACTTCTGTTTCAGTCTTGTGAGGCACTAATAGAGGCACAGATAAATGAAGCCGCATTGTTTCTTTGATGACTGCATTCAAATAAGGCAAGTCCAGGATTTTGGCTTCTTGAATTTTACCATCTTCTCCCACTATTGCGGAGACTTCTTCACGGACCTTGGAGAACATATCTGGGTTAAGCAAGAGTTCCGTCATTGCCCATTCTGTTGTGTTCGAACTCGTTTCTGTTCCTGCTAGGAATAAATCCTGTAATTTAACAAAATATGTTACTCATAGAGTTAGTCTTAGCATCATATAATTGGTTTCTAAAAGAAAAACAAAGTTAGACCATGCAAAACATGGTTTTAACTATATAGGTGTTCTTTTTTGTCCATTTGTCCCGAAATAATCATCTTACATCACAAAAGTTGATTAAAAGTACAAGTTTAATTGATACGATCAAGAGTGTAAGTCAAAGTCAATTGTTATTTGCATCAGAATCAAATTGTCAATTTGTATAATAGAGTTCAAGTAGAAGTCAATTGTATTTATGGTCAACATAATGGTGTATAACGATAGATCTAATAAGCCAAAAGTCTTTACGTAAACTGGCTTCTATCTAAAAAGTCACTATCGACGACTTTATTGTTTGTGGAAGGGCTTTGAATTATACGACAAATTAAGCATAGATATTTTTTACTACTTTTGGTATTTGTTTTGAAAATAACATAATTGTCAATACGCTTTTGTCTCACAATTTTAATTGGTTGCGTACATGACCATCGAGGTATCAAAAGATGTATTTCTTTGAAAAACAGTATATATATATATATATATTGCATGCGTATGATGCAAGTAATTAAAAACAGTTTCACCAAGACTATCAAGGTGTCAAAAGATTATTATACTCCTATATCACAATACACTCAATGACACAAATATCAATTTCGTTTATTTTTCACATATATAAATTGACGCAATATTGTAAAATGGCAAAAAACCAATAACTTTGGATCTACCCAACTATCTATATTAATTACCTTTTCACTGAATTAGAGGGCATTTCATCGTTTTACAACTCTACACGTGATAGGGCACAGGGGACGTGTTTTTTTTGTTTCATTAGAGCATCTGCAATGGTTACAAATGCTAAGACTTTTCACTATTTGAAAAAGCTTTTCAAAAGCTTTTTTATCATTGCATGAAAGACTTGAAACAAAGACTTGAAACAAAGACTTTTAGTTTGCCAAGCGGTTTGAATGAATCGCTTTGTAGATGCCATTAATGCCATAAATGTTTTTTGTCTTTTACCTTTACCATTTAATGCCATAAATGCTTCAAAGTCTTTTAAAGGTTGGAACCATTGCAGATGCTCTTAATATAGACATAAAAGCATTATATTAATACCCTATGGGCTATGGTAAATCCATACTCTAAAAGTGTGTTACTAGTGTAATAACAAAATTTCTTTTACATATTTTAGAGTTTAATGCTAAGCGTAAACCGTTTTTAACATTATTAAAAAGGTGCATACCATGTGACAAGTTTCAACGTCCGGTACTGTCGTATGAAAAGTTTTACGAACCATATATAGTGTGACATTGGATTATTAATAGATCAAAACATGTTTAAATATGTTTTCATAAAGTTGGATGTAAATTGTAAGGGTGCGTTTAGTTGGAAAAAAAATTCTCTTGTTTTCTATCTCTAGTTTTGTAAAAATTTGGAAGGGAAATTTATCTCCACAAAACACTTGAAAATATAGAAAACGCGTTTAGTTGATGTTTCCATTTTCTATTTTGAAGAAAAGGAAGGAAGGTTGTGGGTTACAAAGGAAAACAAGGAAAACAACTAAAATTTGTTTTGTAATTTTTCTTGTTAAGTTAGGAAATAGGGGATTTTGTGTTTCGCAAAATATTTTGTTGGAAAACACTAATTTGAGCGCGATCTCTATTTTCCTTATTTTCCACAAAACATTTTGTGGAAAACAAGAGTGTTTCCCCCAACTAAACGCACCCTGAGCTTTTCACAAACTTAGTTTTATGAATATATGACGTAACTTAAGATGATAAATTTATGTTCTGATAAAAATATAAGGTTAAAAAAGAGCATTAAATTTACCACAAGTAGCGTCTTGATATGTACAAGACTGAAGTCGGCTTCATTATCTAGACTATAGTCAAGCAACGAATCCAACATATCACCGAATCTAGGAAGCTTCGACTCTCGATGTTTCAATCTCTCACTTATGAAACCTTCGGTCACCTTATCAAACCAATCATAAGCTGCCTTTGCTTGTCGTCGTATGTTTTGCGGATCCAACGGTTTCAAAACAGGAAATATATCGGCTATGTTAAACTTCCCGTCAACTTCCATCAGTGTCTTAACAGCCGTCTTAAACCCTCCAATATCATCAGACTCGTAGCTAGTCACGTTTTGTGAAAGGCATGTGTTTGACATCTGGTTGAGTGCAACCGCGAATGCCAACTTTCCAATGTCCACGGGCTCGTGTTTTCTCATGCACTCACGAAGAAATTCCAACATCCCATGCACAACGTTTTCACGAAGTTTACAAAGTGAGTCGAGTTTGTGATGGTGAGTTAGGCATGTGTTGATTGCTTTTCTTATAGTTCTCCACTCGTCATTTGTTGGAATCCATAGTACTGCCGCGTCATGGTTGTCTAAGGCCGTGACAGCGTCTGGGACGATGCGGCCTGAGCAAGCCTCGTCATTACGTTGGAGGATTTCTCTCGCCGCATCAGGTGTGGACGCTACCACGCTAGTAATGCTGCCTAGTCGTATAGTCATAAGTGGGCCGTGTTTTTTGGATAATTTGGTTAGGGACTCGTGAGGTTTTGGTCCGAGGTCTAGGAGGTTACCAATGACGGGGAGGCCTGTTGGACCGGGCGGCATCTTACGTTTACGATGGAGGTTGATGCCATGATTGATGAGAAAGAAGAGGAAAATAATAGAAGAGAGAACCAAAATTAGAAGGTCCATGATTGTGTGTTTAATCCAAAGGTGATGAATGCATATTTATAGAGGAGTCAATATATGAATAATGGGATAACGGAACACATAACAATGAGATAGATATATTTCTTATCGTATTGTTTATTTTGAAGGGATCTATTTAATGCAACTTGGTTGTTCATCAGTTCGGTTTTCGGGCTTGTGAGCTACATGATTCGGGTTTATTGGTTTGAAATTTTTTAATATTAAAATCAAACCAAACCAAGTCAAATATAGAACAGATAAAATCAAACCATACACTAAATTATAATTCTCAATTTAGTTTCGGTTAAAATTAGGAAAACCAAATTCAAGTAATCTTTATAATATAATCTAGAAGTTATAAAGAAAAAACTAAAGTTCAAATAAGATTAACAAATTGTAAGTTTTCATAAAATAATACCTAAATTAACAAAACAAAACAAAAGTTTAAGAAACCAATAGGCTTAACAACTTAACAAAAGTAAATTACTGGTAGTACCAAATGATACGACATAGTCACTTAGTTATTTATCTCTTTTTATTAATAGATGGTAATGTGAAATAATGGTACGAGTAGATGATACGAAATTTTTAGGGATCAAGTAGGTTACTCTCAAGGACATGCATCACAATGCTTGATTTTAGGATTTTGTTTTTTGAAGCTTTACATATATTTTGAGATTTTAGGATTGTTACTTTGTCTGATAGGGTAGAAACTATATTTATGTTTGATATGTTTTCTTTTTTGTAGATATGGATATTCAACTTTTTTGGTTCGGTTTGGTTATATTTTTGTCAAATTATACACAATACTGTTAAATATTTTGGTTCGGTTTCAAACTAAACCATACACCATCTTAAAAATTTTAGTCCCATTTTATTCGATTTCGTCCTGGTTTCTTTTTTAGCTTATTCGGTGTCAAATCAAATACTGAACACCCCTAAATGTAACAATGCGTATTTGTACTATACATTGTATATTTATTTATACATTAGCGTAGCTAACGGTGCCGTGTTGTGTAATTTGCTAATAATCTTCTTACAATAAATATCTCAAAACTAAATTTTTTTTTAGAGTGTTGATATATAAACCTAAAACAAAAACCTACTAATAGACCTAATCCAATCATTTCATGACAAGTGTTATACATTTATTCTCTTTCATCATTTTTCACCAACTGATTTTTAAATGAACCAATTATATCTTTAGACCTAAATTTAGATTTTGCTTTTAGACATACAATTCATTTTCCTCTTAAGAAGTAATGTTTAATAGCTCAGTTGTCACTGCTTCTATTTAATTGAATTGGCGCAGGTTTGATTCATACTAGTGCCAAAATGATCAAACTTTTTTTTTACTACTCATAAACAAAAGTGGATCTGGCCCAAAGATTTTTTTTTTTTTTTTTTTTTTTTTTTAATGAAAATGTTAAAATATATTAATTATCAGAAAATATAAACATCACTTCCATCAAACTACTACTAATTACTTAGACATTCCCCCCAAGTAATTATATAGAGCTTGTAACATTCAAAAGACATACAAATGAAGAACTACTAAAATTCCAGCTAATCCTCTATTTGATACAAGATCAGCTATTAAATACTATGAATAAAAACCTTTCCACCTAAGATTGATTTTTTTTTCCCCGACAGTAACTACATTTTCAGTTTCTGTCAAACTGCATATTCCAAGTGTGCAATTCCTTCCTCACACACCTAGTAATATACAACTTGAAACAGATTGGCTTCATCAATGTCAGCAGAATCCAATCAATCTCCTCTTTCTTACACTTCCGAACCATCATTAAGTAATCACTTAAGTATATCATCCAACTCTGATGCATAGATTGTTTTCCATGACAGTCACCAAATCTGCATAGAGTTTACTTATAGTGATCACTAAAAAAGACACTCAAGTATAGACATTTAATTCTCTTTACACTCCCAAGAACAGGCAAAATAAGGAGACAACAACTATATTTCCTTTAACTATGTCATGGTACCATTTAATCATGTACTAGCTTAGTTTGTTTTTCAAGTAAATGATATGATAGTTTCCTAATATATACATTAAAATGTTTATTTTAGTTTTTCTTACTTATATAATAAAAAATAATAATTTATAGTCAAATTTTCTTTATAATATATGTTTCATAAACGAATATGGCTCAAAAAGTCTTTTCCTTTTTCATTTCTGTTATATATTTAGTAGTAAACTTAAATATAGATTAGGGACTTAAGTGTACTTTTGTAATTAGATTAGGTAGTAGACTAGAACTAGGATTAGGTAGCTTGGAGTGCAAGGCAAGCTAAGGTTTCTACCTCCTCATCTCTATAAATAGAGATGAGGGGATGCTAGTTATTAATTCTTCTTTCTCGTTGTAATAGCTTTATTAGGTTTTAATAAAGGTTTGGTACGAGGGTATATCGTGTGCATATTCGTGTCGGTTCTTTGTAGTATCTCGTGTTTGTTACTTGTGCTCGATCGATACAACTCGTGATCTAGCGTTCCGCGATCGAACTTCGGGATTGTTGTCGAGGTATTTTCCAACAAGTGGTATCACTTTCAATTGTTCCTAGAACCCTCTCTGGCGAACTTGGCGAATGCCGACCCTTACACTCTTGATCTAAAACATTATCACTTTCAATTGTTCCACGAACATTCTAAATAATTTATTAATTGGATTCCATCGTGGGTCAATTATAGTTATATTTGTTTTAATCTCTGATTGGTTTATTGCATATAGTGGGTCGGTTTGATTCCCTTTACGCTGATTGCATGCATTAATATGTTTTGAGTTGTGAATTCGCTTGATCTTTATTACCTATACATAATCAATATCAACGAATTTTTTTATGGCTGGGGGTTAGATTTGTTGGTGCGCACGGTTAAAACCCTAACTTTTCAGTTAGGGTTTTCTTGTTTCTTGGTTGATTACTTATGTTTGTTACTGCCGTTGTTTTTCTGTTTGTTTGTTTTGTTCGTGGGTTTAGTGAGGGATGGAGAAAGGTTTTTTAAACAACAATAATGCGTCTAAAGGGTCGACATCTGGTGGTGATTCTACTATTAGTGTTGGTGAGTCAATTCCTCAATCGATGATGAACCCTAATAGTGGGAATGCTAATATGGATGATGTGCATACCTCTAGTATAGGGGCTGAATCACTTGAATATAGTATTGGGGCTATTGATTGTGCAGCAAATCCACATGAGACTGTTTTGAATATTGGGTGTTCTAATCAAGAGATGCAATCTGTTATTTCTACTTCAAATCAGCAGCCACGTGGGTCTGGTCCTATTATTAGTGAATGGAGTGCTGATGATGGTGATATTAATTTATGTACGGTTGTGGACAAGAGTAAACAAGTGAAGCCGGTTTCACTTGATTCTTTTGTTAATGATCCAAAGGGATCACATGGATCAAATGGGGATGCCAACCAATCTCATGGTTCTAATAAGGTTGAAACGAAGTCACATGGGGATGATAAGGTTGGTGTGGAGGCTACGAAGCAAGGTTCTAAGTCATATGCTGGTGCTACTTCTA
>LBNU01005552.1:37973-69829 GCA_014162995.1 Artemisia annua | reverse complement strand
TATATATGTGAACCAATTATACGACAACCCCAATGTTCCCGAATCCCAGTAGGCTGTTTTTTTGGGAAAAACAACCCCACAAAAGAAATTTATATAACCAAGTACGCAATTAAGTTAAACAAAATTCGCTTACATGCCGAACAAGAATTTGATGCATGCGCTGATAATGAATACTGGGCAATGAAGGTACGCATTTAACGATGGCATTATCTACGTGTACACGCCTCTCTGATTCAATAATACAATATACCGATATATATATATAAAAGAATTCTTGCACGAGAAGAAACCAAAGTGGAACCGTCACAAGTTAATCAAAACAATCATAACTTGCGCGCGGAGTAGCTGTCACTGTTTTGGCCATAAAATCTTCATACGAACTCGGATTTGGGTGATTCAAAAGGCCACGCGAAGAGGACGAAAAGATCTACAATTTGGTGAAAAAGGGAAGTTGACCCCGTCAAGTGTATAAGGTGACGCCGTCAAGCCTTGCCCACAGAAACATTGCCTATAAATACAACATCATAACTTCATTATTTGTAAGCCCCAAACCCTAAGTCCGATTCTAGGGTTAGGGTAGGTGTTTTTCCAGCAACTTAGAGGGTCTTAATCATGCCATAAACATCTTGTAATGGTTTGTTTATTGATTCAATCCTATACTATGTCTTCAATTATCATTATTATCAATTGCTCTTCATTAATTATGTGTTGCTAATTCACCTTGTGTCTACTTTTGATTGTGTGAAACTTGTATATAATTAATTAGATCTTATTGATTCCTTGTTGATGTACGTGTCTATCGTCATCAATAAAGGTGTGACACTTCAATAGATCTAATTGGTTTAGCTTATAATTCTTGTTTCCTATTGTCTCTTGTTTTAGTTGAATGATATCGATGTTAGGCTTAAGAAAACTGGCCAACCACCTATATGGTAACGTGCTTGAACGTCTTAAGAAACATGAACCAAGGTGTACTAAGGTTAATTGGTTGTATTTAATGCATGAGCGAATTCTAGTGATCCCATGTTAGGAGCTTCTTAGCCAGCTCGACATAGGAGTAAAGTAGGAGCTTATAGAGTTGGGGAAGTTCGTACACACCCCCACGACTGGTATTAAGGAATACAACACGTCAATTAAAACAAGGTGTGACAATTCAATAGGTAGAATTGGATAGCTAGCAAGGAGTAACATATCATAGGTAGACATGCTTCACTTCCCTTGTAGAACCCTAGTTTACTTTCATGCACATTAGCTTAAATAGTAGCTTTTGGGTTAGTTGATTAGCAACTAATTCCGCCCCTTCTTCCAAACCGAGATTTCACTTGCTTTCCTAAAAACATAAAAAATACAAAAAGAATCATCCCTCATCTCTAGACCTAGTAGATAAATTTCAATCCTAACGAACACTATTCTTTGAGTTGAACGATCAATCCCCCGTACTTACCACTTCACTATACTACATCGGTCAGGTACACTGCCTGGTGGGGTTGTAAGCCTCTTGAGATCCCTCGAGAGGTAAAACCTGTTGTAAGGTCGCAAAACCACGTATCATGTTGTGAGCTCTTTCTTTGTGGTTGACAAGGTAGTGGAAGATGAGCCATTGTAGGTGATGAGGATGAGATGAAGTGTTGTTGTGATGATGTTGAGGGTGATGAGTAAGGTTTAAATAATCAAGCATGGTTATGGTTTGGGCAAAGCATGCATTAGGAGACTTTAAGCAAATAAAGATGTTTAACTAAACAAGGTAAGGTGGTGATAATCATGCAATAGGTTAGGATTGCAGGAAAGAAGAAAACAGTGCAAAATCCGTGATCCCACAGGGACGGTCCGTTAAATAGTTGACGGTCCCTTATCACTATGGGACCGCCGGGTCGATAAGGGACCGCCGGCAGTGAGTTCACAGGTTTTTCCCAGTCTCTTATTTCTGCAACCTGTACATACAATACAATGCTACTCTTCATGATCAACACAAACAGGAATTCAAAAATAAAAGATGTCTCGAATTAACTAAACATCTCATGATAACATCCAAATTCAAGCATAATCAATAATCAAACATGTCTTAAGAGTTAGCGCAAATAAACATAGATGTTTCAAATACATTTCATATAATCATAAAACAAAGTTACTTCAAATAGCATTCACTTCTTCTTCTTCTTCTTGAGAAGATTCTTGATCGACTTCAAACCTTTCCTTTGCTCGTCTCGAATTTGAGTGAGAAGAGTGATCACAAATGGATCTTGTGGGTCGAGATTATGAGGGATTCGAGGAAGGGCATTTATGAAGCTTTGGGATGGAGAAGAAGCGCTAGCATTGGAACTATCAATGTGGTCATGATCATCTATGTGATGAGTAGATGAACCACCAGGAAATGACTCGGGAAATAAGGTCCTTTTTGAGCCAGAATCGGACCTTGTTTTTCGCTCAATATAAATAGTAAGCGGGAACATGACACGATCATGGATATGATACTTTTCGGATTTGAGTTTCGAAAATTATCCATGATATGATTGAATAGGCGGGAAAAAATCATGCCATATGGCAGATTAAGCTTGGGCTTTCTGGTAACGAACTCCATTCTCCTAACCATATAAAATGCTAGATTGTAGGGTGTCGATGAGACAACATAATAAAGCATGTGACCGAGACAAGCAGGAAGATGATCCCTATTGCCACCTAGGCAAAAGGCATTTTCACGTATAATTTCTTCAATCGTTTTGAGGTGATTTTCAATTTCTTTTGTAAGGATTTGGTTTTCTATAATGGGAATTTTCTTACCTTTGTGAGTGCGGGTAAGAAGTGAGGTTCGGGGTTTAAGGATGAGAGTCCTAATATCATCTGGAGTGGGAGGAATGGTGACATATTTCCCACTTGTGGGGGTGCTTCTGACAAGAGTATCAAGGCTCCATTCGTCAGTGAACGAGCATTGCCCCATGGTAGGAAGACCAAGGATGTGAATAAACTCAGGAAGTGAGTATGAGAAGAATTTTTCTTGAATAACAAACTCAATGTAGAGTTCATTCATGGACTCGACTCTCAACTTAAATTGACTATAGAATTCTAGGATAAAGCGAGGAACAACTAACTCATTTATTTTGTAAAGACATTCTAGTTTGGCAGAGCTTAACATGGCTTGAAGATAATTAAAATCCTCAAAGTCAGTATAAACGACTCGACCTTCATGAATACAATGTTTTTCAAGTCGTTGAAGTATGTGGGAAAGAGGTGAAGGGTACTCGGTGGAAAGGATGGGAATGTAGTTACGTGTCTTTGTGTGATCAACCCAGTTTGGTTTAGGCATGTTTTTCCTATAAAGAATGAAACAAGGTAAACATTAAGTTAGCTAGTCTACTTATCCCAAAAACCCATTTATACCATAATTCATTTTAATTTCGAAATTCCTGATTCATTTTGTTGCATGGTTATGAAAACGTTTTTGACATGTATTAACAATGTACAACTATGTTTTCGTTACGTGATTAAACACTATTAACAACATCAAATTCGAATTGGGGATGATCTCATTTTTGACCCATTTTCAAAAGTAGCAAAATAAGTTAATTAATTGGTTAATTCGAGTATTATTAGTACTACATTGTTTAGATTTGCCATCAATTTTTGTTAGTTTAACAAAGAAATGAAAATCCCCAATTTTTAATTTTATGTTCATATGAACCCTAATCTCTTAATTCGAATTGAATAAATGAAATTAGATAGATTGACTTACAATAAAGTGATTAGTAAGAGTAGGTGATTCATGATCTTGAATTTGTTAGCCTTGAATTAATTTGATTTTAGGTTAGTGAGGAATTTGGGTGTTGGGTCGAGTTTGTCGTCGTTTCTGCAGCAAAGGGGAGTGTTTGGTTTTGTTTTTCATGTTCTGTAGAAAGAAAACAGGGTGTAGGCTAAAATTAAAGGACGGTCCCTTATCGATATGGGACCGCCGAGAGCTAAGGGACCGCCGTCAGAAAGTTGTGAAATTTTAACGATTTTTGTTGTTTAAGTTAATATGATAAGTCTTTGGTTCTAAATCGTTTTAAAATATATCTTTTTGTATTTTAAGACATGGTATTGACTCAATACGCACGAGTAGGCTAAGGAATGGGTATGGAGTGGAATCGAGACAAAAGAAGAGGAAAGACTCGATACGACACATGTTATGATTTTGAGTCGAAACAGAAGAAAGGAAAGAGTAAAACGTTCAATGAGGTTCAAAGACGAGAGTTGCATCGAAGATGCTAGAAGTCAATCATGTAAATTCCAAGAAAAGTCATAGACGAGAACTAGAGAGCAAACAAAGAGTGAAGTAAGTGTGCATCGTCTGTAGTGATTGATTGACGAGAAATTCGTTATAAATAATGGTTGTGGTAAGACCATTATTTTTCTAAATAATTTGCTTGAATCCAAAGATGGATAAGCATTTAGACAAAGCGTCTAATGATCACAAAGCATATAGCACATATGAGCATTTAGATGTTATCTAGCATGCAAGCAAGTAACGATAAATCACATAGTCACATAAGCATATAGCAAGCATTCAAGTTGTAACTATAATAGGCAAGATTGTAAGAAGACTTACCTTCTAGCTATCCTTAATGACACATATCATAACATGCGTCGTATGTGATGTAAGACATGATGAAACTCACTTGGCGAATCGTCCTTAATTGTAGTTACACAATCTAGCCACGCATTTTCTTGGTCTCTAGCTATCTTGACCTTCGGCTATCCAAACACGTACTAAGTCTTCTTCATTATCATCACTTCAAGACTTGTAGATTAGTACACCAACTAGGTTGTTAATGTGATTCTTGTCGGCAACATTTCCTATAATAAAAACATTCAAACTAGTAGTGCACGATTCTACTAAAACTACGTAACTTGCTAACAACATATCTTCATCATCTTTTTGGCTTGAACATTTCCTTGATGAAAGTTTAAAATATTTTTCCATATATCATTTACCCCATTTCATAAAATGGTTTTGTCGAAACCAATTTTTAGCAAAGTTTTATAAACCAATATTTGAACTTCAATGTCTAGCAAAAGTTTCTTATGAAATCTTAATTTTTGAAATCTATTCTCATTGATTAAAAATATCAAAATAGATGACATGCCAAAGATTATGACTAATTTTTCATTCTCAAAAAAAAATGGTGACTAATTCAAATAGATCCCTTCTAAGTATCTTTCAGACTCAATAGATCGATTCAAGTTTTAAAGTACAATATACTCTAAAGATCTTGACAACCTGGCTCTGATACCAATTGTAGAAACTAGAAGGGGGGGGGGTTGAATAGTTTCACCGTTTCTTTTTAGTTGTTAAAACGTTTCGCCGATTTTAGGTCCGGTTAATATTCTTTTGCAAAATTATTGAATTCTACTTGTTATGTGATATCAATTTGACTACTAACATGCATAAGTAAACAAGTAAAGTAAAGAGTAAGGAAAGAACACAACCAAAGGGACGCGACGATTTATAGTGGTTCGGCACGAAGCTCACTCTCCATCCTACTCCACTCCCCGAGTACTACACTCGAGAGTTATCAATCACTATATCAACACACTCCTTCAGGCGGAGCAATCCGTACACATGCTTACACAAGGCTTAACGACACTAAGCATAATGTCGAGTTCTAATTGTAGCTAGAACCAATCTACTCCAAGGCCCACGTGGCCAAACGAACAAGCACTCTTGTCCATCTTGAATCTTCACCCGATCCAAGCCTTCACATAGTTGACACACTTGGTTCTTTACCCGAACCAAGCCTTCACACTTTGTCACACTTCGTTCTTCACCCGAACCAAGCCTTCACACTTTGACACACTTGGTTCTTCACCCGAACCAAGCCTTTACACACTAGACACACTTGGTTCTTCACCCGAACCAAGACTACACACATGACACACTTGGATCATCACCCGATCCAAGTCTTTACATAACAACTCGACTAAATCCTAACCTACACACCAGGACATCATTCTCCTCACACCAATACATGAACTAATCTAGTTACAACACTTCTTGGATCTACATCACCATCCAAGTTCACACAAATATCCCCATCCTCGACTCACACACTAGTCGGAAAACAATGACATTATTTACAGAACCTATCACCGTAACACTTGTTACGTTTGTGTGTGGACACCTATAACATCTCGAGACTTCATTGATGTCGAGAGTTCTTCTCTTCTACTTGACGGAAGAGGAAATCACTTATAAACATGTACCGACATGTTATAGTGATCAAAGACTAAAGGGAAAACAAAAACAGAAAGTTTTATGTGTGAAAAACCTTTTTTTCTGAAGTGTAATAGTTCAGTATTTATAGACAACAGGAGAGAGCCAGACGGTCCCGTAAATAGGCGACGGTCCTTTATCACTATCGACCCCTTTAAGGGACCGTCTCGACAAAACACTCCCATTTTTATCCTGACGTGGTGAAAACTTATCTGGTGAAGTTTCAGCCATTTTGGGGGGAAAACTAGCTGTTATAAGTTTGAATTTGAATATATTTTCTTAATAAAACATTTCTTTAAAAACACAAAAATACTTTTGTGAAAATGTTTTGTCTAACTTAAAAGGGCAAATTACCTGAAAATGTATTTAACTTGCCAAATTTTACCATTGTATGTTGCCTTCTTTTTTTCCCAATCTGTCAATGAACTTGCAAAATCCGTTCATTGCATGTAGCGGTGACCTGTTTGACCTGCTGGAGCAGGTTAAGCTAACGATCGTTAGGTTTATCATTGCAATGTTAGTCCTTCAGACTAACGATCGTTTATCATGGCTAAATAGAATGACAAAAAGTATCAAGTTAGATGACTTTCATTATTTTTAAAATTTATATACATTTTTTACACGTTTTTACACACATTTTTATACATGATTTTATACATACATTTTTATACACGTTTATACACACGTTTTTATACACATTTTTATGCATGTTTTTATACGGATTTTTATACACACATTTGTATACACGTTTTTATGCACTTTATACACACGTTTTTTATACACACGTTTTTTATACACACGTTTTTATGCACAGTTTTACACACATTTTTAAAATGTTTCAATACATACATTTTTTTACACACGTTTTTGTATACGTTTTTATACACACATTTTTATGCATGGTTTTATACACGGTTTTATACACGGGTTTTTATACACGTTTTTATAAACACATTTTTATACACGTTTTTATACACATATTTTTATGCACGTTTTTTTAAACACATTTTTATACACATTTTTACACACATTTTATTCACACATTTTTATACATGCTTTAATGCAGATTTTTATACGGACTTTTTTACACATGTTTTTATACACGTGTGTAAAAACGTGTAAAAAAGTTAAATTAAAAAAGTAAAAAAAAAAAAGTTAATTTAAAAGTGTGTAAAAAACTTATATAAAATGTGGAAAAATCATATGGAAAACTCGGTCACCCCGAGTGTCATCTAGCTTTAGATAGCTCGTAGACTTACACTTAGTTAGTTAGCGTAATATCTTGTGGAGTTGGGTCGGGTCTTTACCCACTGTCAGCTCACTCCACAGCCCATATGGGGCGTTTACTTGTAACTATAAATACCCTTTCCCACACAAGGGAAAGGGTTGGATGTTCATTTTGCTTTGAAGCTAATATATTTCACTTTCTCTCTCTAGAATATCCCAACCTTACTTTCTTTATCTAGGAAATTCGACTTGAGCTTAATCTTCACCTTGTGTTATGATAACCAATATCCTACAAAAACGTATATAAAAACATGTAAAAAAAGATAAATTAAAAACGTGCGTAAAAACGTATATAAAAACGTGTGTAAAAACGTGTAAAAAAGTTGAATTAAAAGTGTGTATATAAACGTACGTAAAAACGTATATAAAAACGTGTAAAAGAAGTGTAAAAAAGTTAAATTAGAAGTGTAAAAAAGTTAAATTAAAAGTGTGTATAAAAACGTGTGTATAAAAACGTATATAAAAATGTGTATAAAGACGTATGTATAAAAACGTGTGCAAATGTGTGTATAAAAATGTATGTATTGAAACATTTTAAAAATGTGTGTAAAACCGTGCATAAAAACATGTGTATAAAAAACGTGTGTATAAAAACGTGCATAAAAACGTGTATACAAATGTGTGTATAAAAATCTATAACAACCCACAAACACCCATTACTATCATTCCCATTACAAATACCTATAGTAGGTATTTCACAGGTAAATTTTTGCTTTTTATATACATAATTACTTGCATTACTCACTAGACCTACTCACGTATCTACACAAGCCAAATAACTCAACACTCACATCCTATAAACCCCAGGTATGTCAAGCATAAACTCATAACAACACCATAATAAGTAACACACCAATCTAAAACACTAAACATAACACAAAACCCTAATAAACCATAAACTAAAACTTAAGTAGGATTATGTGCTTATCTGAACCTATATGCTTAGTTAAACTAGTAAGAATGCGTTCAAGGCTTAAGTAAGAGTATCTTTAGGTATATTAGGATATATTAGGACTATTAGGTTATAGACTAGAACCCTTAGAACTTAGATATAAACCCCCTAAGCCCTAAACCATAACTAGGTCATAGATAACTAAAATTAGGTCTAAACCCACCCAAAACTTCCCCTTAGGTCACTATCACTTAGAATAAGCCTGTAGGAACTTAGGAATAGTTATTAGATACCCTTAGGACACTAACTTAGGCACAAAACCATAGGATAAACCCTAGTCACTCACTAAACCCACTTAGGTCATTTAGGTCATAAAACTAGGTCAAACCTTCCCAAAACTTCCCCATAGGTTACCCACACTTAGTATAAACCCTTTAGGTCTTAGGATTAGTCATTAGGAACACTTAGGAACTTAAGTTAGGCACTAAACCCTAGGTAAAACCTTAAACACATAATAAGTAGAAACTAGGTCTAAAACTTAACTAAAACTTAGTAAAACCTAAACATAAGCACCTTAAACACCACATCCTAGCACCCTAACACCTTTGTCATACCCAAGCACACACCCTAACACCTCTAAGCACACACACAAGTAGGTGCATCACCTACTTGGCTAATCCACCACTAATCACCCTACTTCACCCTAAACCTTCCCTAATCCACCACTAAACCACCCCTAATCACCCTAAACCACCCTTAAACCCACCAAGCAGCGTACAAGCACCTCCAAGCACCCAAGCAAGGAGGTGTGTAAGCTACTTATCACCACCTTGTCGCCCTTTCTTCCTAACCACCTCCCACGACCATTTTCCACCACAACCGTCCTACGCCAGCCCCCTAGCTACTACTAGCTGCTCCTCATCATCACCTAGACCTGCCACAACCTCCCCTAGCTTTGCTTGCTCAGCCCTCCCCCTCCGTGACACCTAGGCACCCCGTTTTGCCCTAAACCGCCTCTCGCGACCTATAAATACCCCCTCCCCTCTCATTTCTTCTCCACACCTTTCCCCCTCCTCTCTACCTCATATTTCTGTAGTACTAAGCCCTTAGGAGCTGTTAGGAATGAGTAGCTAGGCCTTGGTTGAGTTGTGTTGTGGATTGAAGTCGTACGAGGTATAGGAAACCCTAGAAAACCCTAAACCTAGCTCTAACCCACGTAACCCCCCCCACCTAGACAAGTAAGTCTTACTTTTAGTTAATATAGCTTTAATATAGTCTTAGGATAGATTTAGATAGCTTAGATAACCTTGCATGAGCCTAGAACCATTCTACTTGCTAGTTTACGTTTTAAAACCCTAGATTGAGTCATATACTTGCATGCATGCTATAAGTAGTTAAATTAGGTCAAACACTAGTTAAATATAACTTAGATAACTTAAATAAGTAAAACATAGGCTAGAAAACTTAAATACTAGATAAAATACAAGTTACATGCATATTAGGACTAGTTTTGCAATAATTTACATGCATAGGGGTATATATCATAAATTCCTGAAATTATAAAGTCTAGGGACTGTTTTTGAACTTTCCTAGAAGTTATAAGTAGTAAGGATTAGTTTTGCATAATATTAAAACCCTAGGATAGATAATAACATAAGTATAAACTAAAAGGACTAAAAACATAAATAGTATAAGTTAAAGGTCTAAAATAGTAAATATAGAAAACTTAGGAGTCTTAGGTTAATATAGAAGTCTAGGGACTAGTTGTGTCTAATATAGATAGTTACTAGTATAAGTAATATAGTAATATAAAACTTAGGGTAGAAAACGTAAATATATAAACTATAAGGGTAAAAAGTGAAAATATCATATAACTATAAAACCTAAATAAAGTTAGAAGAATAACACAATACTAGGGAGCTTCATGCGAGGAGTACTATGTGGATATTTCGTTTTTGACGAGTTTGTTGGGTTTACGAATTAAAGTGTCGTGACTCCTCGAACGATTATTGCATATACTTCTGAGATATGATGGCCCGAACGGTGATATGATTATAACTAAACCCTAATAACAACATAACTCAATAATAAGGAGCTTTGTGTGTGGAGTATTAACTTCTGAATTATGATTGCCCGAACATTATTATGTTGATAACATAATACAATAGTAGGGAGCTTCATGTGAGGAGTCATATACTTCTGAATTACAATGGCCTGAACGGTGTTATGTTATATCTAAAACATTAACAAACCTAAAAACCATAACTTAAGAAACATAAAACATGATAACTAAAAGCTTGACATACATACAAAACCAACAACAACACACTAGGATACGTGAGTAAGGCGGTCTAATCCCCGAGTCACTATTTGCATTACTTTGATTACTCTACACCCAGGTGAGTCTTCATAGCCTTACATCTTTTTAAACTTTCAAACTAAATGCTTTTATAAACCCTGTAAGGGGGATACATGCTAAATGCTTTACTTAAAACCGAATACAAGTCTTTTTCTTTGGTTGTTTGCACGAGTAAACTAACTGCCACCACTACATAAACAAAATTCATGAATCTAATCGTTTGGAAGGTTTTATCCAATCGAACGCGAATATAGTTGATAGATCTATTGGAGTTTGACAACTCCCGTTGGTATTAACACCGCACTAGGTGGTACCAATAAGTACTATATTTGAATCCACTCAAGGTATAACTTTCGCAAGTTATCCTTCTATCCCCTCATGTTGGGTCTGCAGCCCACATGACCGGATCGTTAAGGTGTGATTCATGAGCTTAGGGCAACCTACTAAACTCCTGATAATTGTGCATGCATCACAATTATCACAAAAACTTGCATTTTACCAAATGGGTGTAACAACTGAACCCAGGGAACTTGTATTCACTAACCCCTAAACCTATGATTCTCACTCAACATCTAGTGTTGACTTTTTAAGCATGTATTCTAGGTTAATTACTTCTATGGACCTATGGCGGAAGGAGGTACTGAACTCGGAAGACTTCTCATGGTTATCATTCAAACACCACCAACCTAACTCTTAGATTTTTGGGACCTCAACAAAATAAAAGTATATCTTTTATAATTAAAACTCTGATAATTATGAATGATAACTAATTTTTCAAAACGTCTCTTTTCGAGTCGTTTTCTATTACTGTATCTGTGATTCTATGAAGTAATACCCCAAACACTTTATTCGCTTCGATCAGTGAAAAATGGGGGTGTTACAGATTGGCATCAGAGCTTCAGTTGTAGAGAACAAGGTCAAAACCTAAACTACAACAATTTTTCCTAAACCCGAGGAAGTCTTCAGTACCTCTGCCATCCTCCATAACCATATTTGCTAAGGTAAGTATAATTATTGCCTGCTTAACTGCTAAATGATTTACAGTATTTCCTTTATTATATAGTTATGTCTACTCCCCTCTACTCTACCCCTATCTCATCTAGTCCGCATCCGGAGAATGATCTTTCCTCTCCGAATGTACTAGATTACTCCCCAAAACCCTATAACTTAGAAGACTCTAGGAATAGCCTAGATAACCCTAATTTAAAACACATAAGAGATTTCTATGCTAAGACATCATCCCTACCTCCCCTAAACCCTATTATACATCCACTTTTCCCTACCCAAAAAACAGAACCCCATGGTTTCTTTCTCCCGAGAGAACCATATATACCTAAACACCCTATCCCCACCTATACCCCTAGATTTGACTTTAGGTAACCCTATACCTTAAACCCTACACCTTACATAATAAACCCTCCCATTCCATCTTGGAAAGATGAAATTGGAGAAAAACCCTCTAGGTTGACTCTAGAAGATGAGGAAAACCAATTAGAGGAAATTTTAAATAACTTAGATGAAATTTTTCTTGATCTCCTTGAGAAGATAGAAAAAGGTCATAATAATAATAACTTAGATAATCAACCTGACTATAGTAAGTTAAGAGAGAATTTACAAGAAAACCATTTTAAAATAGCTAAAATAAAGAAAAACCAAATGAAACATCACCATAAAATAGCTTTTGCCCACTTTAGGATTTGCACTTTAGAAAAGATAATAGATAATGACGAGGAAAACTTAGAAAACACTAACACATGGAATTAGGTAATTAGGAAACTTTAGAAAACTTAGGTAAATAAATAACCTTTGGAGACATGCCTTAGAATAGTTAGAGCCTTTAGGATAAGTAGAATAGGAAATAAATAAAATAAGTTAGGATTTAGAAACTACCTGGTACCCCTCAATTAGGATAGATTAGAATAACTAGACTTAGGATTACCCTTCACCTTAGAAAACCCTTAGGAAAACCCTTACCCTTAACCCTTACCCTCAACGCTTACCCTTAACCTACCCCGATGTCTTAGGTAAATAGAATCTCTAAACTGTTTTAAATTTCTCTTACTCTAACCCTTTTAAACTCTTTTTTTCCCTTTACCGATGGTAAGAATCCTCATTCTTCACCATAGAGATCTGAATTCTTTCTCCTCTGATCTCTAAACCTTCACTCTTTTCCATTGCTTTTATAAGCTACCTTCGTTCTAGTTAGAGATCTACCCCTAACTATTCCATATGCGAATATATGATCCTCATATACAAGCATATTCCTCTTAGATTACTATGATACCCCAGCTAGTATTCCCCAATCCCCTTTAGTAAACCCCAAAACCTTAGTTAGGATTTCCATACTTGAGGTTAGATAGACCATTAGGATTTAGACCATTAAGACTTAGACCTTTAGGATTAGAACATCCTAGGATTATAAAACCTTAGACCTTTAGGATTAGAACACCCTAGGATTAGAAAAACCTTAGACCATTAGGATTAGAAACCAAAAACCCCTACCCCAATAGACCTAGGATAAGACTTTAGGATTAGAATATAGATTAGGAAAAACCTAGGATTAGATAACCCTCACCCTAAGCCTTTAGAACCCTAGTTTAGGATAGACACACTTAACCCATAGGAATAAGTAGATTTAGGTCATAGATTACCCATACCTAGCCCTTAGGATAACCATGCTTATACACTTGAGGATTTTAGATTATACCTTAGGATTTGACAATTTTTAGAATACCGATTAGGAAATTTCACTTAGGAGACACTATGGATAGTGCCTTAGCTGGTTTCAAATCCCTAGGAATAGTGATACTCATAATAATAGTAATAATGGTAATAATAGACAACCTAAAACAAAAGGGAAAACCTGAAACAACACCTAAAAATAAGGATATACCTAGTCAACCCTTAGGAAAGAAAACACTTAAACCTAATCCCTCTTTAGAACCCTCTACCTCAATGGAACCAAACACCTCACCCTTAGAAATTAGGATTAGTTAGAAGAACCTTAGGGGGAAAACAAAACTATGGGAAAGATATCTAGTACATCTAAAACTTCGATAGGATATTCTCCTTCAGGTATCCTATACTCTTACTCTTCCGTTTAATCTCATCTTTTCATTCCTCTCTTTCTACCGTTTAAATCTTTTCCTCTCACTTCTTCCTACTCTTCCATTTAAAATCCCATTTTCCCACCTTTTTCCCCACTCCACAAATTAAAACCATACTTTTCCATTTTCCCCACTCCTATACTTTTCCCCACTCAACCCACTCCAAACTTCTTTTCCATTTCCATTTCCCCTACTTTACCCATTCATCCTTTTTCCTTTTTCACTCCACTCCACTCCCATAAATCCTTCACTCCATTTCCCTTCATTTTTAACTCTCCGTCATTTTACACTCTATTATCTTCTCTCTATATTCTCTCCCTACCTCATCCTGCAATGCTCTATTAGTTAGAACTTGCATTTCTCGTTGATGAGTATGTAAATACTCATCATTTTTGTCCATTCTGAACTGCAAAAACATTTAAAACCAATCAGAAATGCCTCAAAATACAGGAAATATCTCTGGATTGTGTTTTTATATGTTTCAGATGCAAAAGGAGTGAAAACTGATGAAAAACGAGTAAAGTTTGCATAATTGGCGGTTTCAGCCCCTGAAATTTCATAAATTGGCAAAATAGTCCCTAGTATTCAAAATGTGGAAAATTAACATTCAAGGTCCCTGTATTATTCAAAAGTGTCAAAATTGGTCCTTGAATGAAACTTTTAAACAAATGTCAAGTTTAGTCCTTCAGTTTTGAAAATTGGCAAAATTGGTCCTCGGATGTTTAAAAGTGGGAAATTTTCATCAAAGGTTCTTGTGGAATTAAATCTTGGAAAGAATGGTCCTTGGGAGAAGTTTGGAACGTTGGCAACATGGGTCCCTCAAAAATTTAGCATGTGCAAATTTGGTCCTTGGGCTCATAATTTCTACTAACCAAACGGATCCTTAGTTATTATTCTTAACCCAAAACAAAATAATCCCACCCAACACTCTTAAACCCACTAATCCAAAATCCATTTCCTGCGGCCCAACATCCTCACCAGCCCAATCTCATAATAATAAAACCCACACCCCGTTTATTATTTACTCTGGTCAAAGAGTCAAACCCCACAAACCACCCTTCCCCCTCAAAACCACTTCACCTCCATTACCAGGCTCACGTGAACCCCTGCCAAACCACCCTACACCCTTCATCATCACATCTAATCACTGCTAACCCACTTTCCCTCACCCCAGTCCAAGATAATCACCCTTGGCACACGCAAAAATAGACCCATGGTTATCATAACCATTTTTGGCGCCAAAATAGATGAGTGGTCAAGATTAAAATCTAATCATCCAAAGGATGAGATTAATGCTGGGAAAAGACAAAGGGGTGCCCTAAACCCTAAAAAGTCCTATATAAGGGTGCATTGTAGCAGTTTGAAGGGTGGTAGTTTTTTTTAGTAAATCTTTCTAATGTCGTATTTAATTTAATCTCCTTTTTATTGTAATTGCTACTTTCAGTGTAATTCCTAGCTTGTTCCAGTGTATTGTTTGATGTTATTCAGTGTAAAATTCAAGTTTTCAGTTAAACTTAAGTTTGCATATTTTTAGTGAAATTTTCATTGAACTTAAATGTTGTTATAAAGTGTTATTTATGGCTCATGTGAACTCAATTTAACCTAAATACAAGCTTTTATAAGTTCTAAATGCATAAAAAATAGTTTAGTACAAGTTCTCAAAAAGATAAAAATAAGTTAAAAATAATAAAAAAAATATCACAGAAGAAAGAAGAAGAATGCAATGAGCATGGTACATTGTGGATGGCCATGGTTTAGAACTCCATGGGGAGTAATAGGATTGTGATTATGGTCCTTGGTTCTTGGTTTTGCTCTGGATAGCATTTGTGAGTAATTTCTAAAATTTTTAGATTCTTACTGTTGAGTAGTGTAATCTTGTGTACTTAGTGAGTGTTATGCTATTGTGATGAAACTGAAGTTAGTTCAAGTAAATATATGCTAGTTTGTGTATTTGATCTCTATTTCCTAGTTTTACTTGTTTAAATTGTCCAAAATAGCATAACCTTGATTAATAGATAAATGTTGTTAGCATTGTTGTTTCTGTGGTCCAATTAGCTTGTAATAACATACTAAGTGCTAAGAAATCAGTTTGGTGGACTAAACCACCATGTTACTTAGAAAAATCTCACATCAGTGGATTTGAAGGGGTGTTTGGAACTACCTATTTCTCTGTGTACTTGGAGTGTTCAGTGGTAAAATTTTAGCTAGACACATCACATTAGGTAATATTAGATCAATGACTGCATAAAATCAGTAGTTAAGTAGGAAAAAAGTCAAAAAGTTCTTAATTCTTTCATGTTATGTAACTGTTAGATTATTAGGATCTTTAATCACTCAACTCAGTTAAAAATTAATTAACCTAGCTTAATTTAGTTTTATTTTAGCTTAACACAACTTACTTAATCAGTTAAAGGCCTTAGAAATTCATTGACTTTTTATGAAAACTCTGAGATTTGACTTTGGTGAGTTTTGATTGCTTCTATTATACTGAAAATGTAATATTAAGCTTGAGTAAGACCTATTTGAGCTAAGTTAACAACTTTTGAAAAGATTAGAGTGATTGTGGATCCGACCTTTTTGACAGTGATCACAAAAGTTGGGTAAAAATTGATGTTTGACTTTCTAATCAAAAGACACTGATCTTTTTGGTTGTAAATGACCTAAAGGGACTCAATTTGACTTGTTCAAATCACTTAGACCCAATAATACTCCTTGGAACTCAGTGAGTATCAATGATCCAAACAACACTTAGCACACTGATCACTTATAGAACTTGATTCAAATGAATCCAAACCATAACCTAAGGATTACTACTACTTGAACTAGCACAGAGCAGGCAATAAATACACAGAGAATTAACAAAAAGCTTTTTTACACTACAAACAGAAAAGATGGAAAATTAAGCTTACAAAAGCCATCCAAGAACAAGGACCACAAACCAATTCCTATAGAACCTCCACACGTTCACTAACCCACTGCCATCCAATATAAACAGTGCTCCAGCAATCTACAGTCTTCAACCTGTAATTTTTTGATTTTTCTCTTTATTTTTCTTATTTTTTTTTTTTTTTTTGTATTTTTGATTTTTGAAGCTAAACTGAGTTTTATGATTTCTAAAAGCTTGTAAGAGCTTTCTGGGAGCTTATGTGTCCTATCTCAGTCCATAACAACAAGCATTAACAGAAATTTAACTAAATGAGATTTTTGAAATTTAAACTTGCATAAACTGAGTAAATGATGAAAGCTTTGGAATTAATATTACTTAAACTTCAAATTACATTAACAAANTGCAGGTTTGAGAAATTGGGTATGCACACTGGGTACAGGACACTCAAAAAGCCAAGGTGGTCACTTTGGAGACAGATTTAAATGAGCAAACCAATTCTAAACCCTATTTTTCTTTTTGAAACAGATAAATAAGCAACAAAAGAAACTAGAAACACAACCCTTATCTATTTCCAATCCAAATTGAACCTTGTACAAGATTATGAAAATCTGTCCATTTGACAGTGATCAAAAACTTTTGACTTTTTATGAAAACTCTGAGATTTGACTTTGGTGAGTTTTGATTGCTTCTATTATACTGAAAATGTAATATTAAGCTTGAGTAAGACCTATTTGAGCTAAGTTAACAACTTTTGAAAAGATTAGAGTGATTGTGGATCCAACCTTTTTGACAGTGATCACAAAAGTTGGGTAAAAATTGATGTTTGACTTTCTAATCAAAAGACACTGATCTTTTTGGTTGTAAATGACCTAAAGGGACTCAATTTGACTTGTTCAAATCACTTAGACACAATAATACTCCTTGGAACTCAGTGAGTTTCACTGATCCAAACAACACTTAGCACACTGATCACTTATAGAACTTGATTCAAATGAATCCAAACCATAACCTAAGGATTACTACTACTTGAACTAGCACAGAGCAGGCAATAAATACACAGAGATTTAACAAAAAGCTTTTTTACACTACAAACAGAAAAGAGGGAAAATTAAGCTTACAAAAGCCATCCAAGCTAGCATCCAAGAACAAGGACCACAAACCAATTCCTATAGAACCTCCACAGGTTCAGTAACCCACTACCATCCAATATAAACAGTGCTCCAGCAATCTACAGTCTTCAACCTGTAATTTTTTGATTTTTCTCTTTATTTTTCTTTTTTTTTTGTATTTTTGATTTTTGAAGCTAAACTGAGTTTTATGATTTCTAAAAGCTTGTAAGAGCTTTCTGGGAGCTTATGTGTCCTATCTCAGTCCATAACAACAAGCATTAACAGAAATTTAACTAAATGAGATTTTTGAAATTTAAACTTGCATAAACTGAGTAAATGATGAAAGCTTTGGAATTAATATTACTTAAACTTCAAATTACATTAACAAAAGAGATTACAACATTTGTTTTGCCAAATTTTACACTAAGAACAGAGAATATAGAAAAACGTTTGAAAAATTATACTAAAAACTACACAGTCTTCTCCTTTGCTCCATCTTCCTTTTATAAGGGCAAATTGGGTCTTGTGGGGTCCACTTGAGATATCCCAGCAGAATAATTGGCCCTTGGATCACTTGGATTGATCCTAGCCTTCAATTTGGTTTTGGCGCCAAAAGATGGAATTGCAATTTGCACTGGTGGGGGGTGGTGGCATTTATTGTGGTTGTCCTGTTAGGTGAAGGTGGTGGGGGTGAGTGGGATGGGCGGTGGAGATGTGATGGGGCAAGTTGTGGGAGAGAAACCAGGGTGGTTTCTGGTTTTGAGGAGTTGGGAGGGAAGGGTGAACAGGGGTGAGGGTTTGACTGGTTTTGACCAGTGGTGGGTTTTTATTAAATAAAATGGGTATTGGGCTTGTGGGGTTTGGGCTTTGCAAAAGAAAAGGGCCAAGGGGGTTATGGGAGGACTGGTGGGTTTATGGATTTGGAATTTGGACTTATTTGAGTAATAACTTTGGTCCGTTTGGTTTGAGAATTATCACAAGGACCATTGTTGTAATTTCTGAAAAATCAAGGACTGATCTTGTAATTTCTCCAAGGTTATCATAAGGACCAATCTTGCGAATCTCCAAATATTATAAGGACCTTTGTTGATTTTTCCACTTTTGAAATTCCCAGGGACTAATTCTGTCAATTTGTGAAACTTCAGGGACCAAACATGTAATTTTCCAACATTTTACCACAAGGACCATTTGTGTCATTTATGAATAGTACAAGGTTTATTTTTGATTATTTTCACTTTTTAAATCACCAAGGACTATTTTTGACATTTTTTCAAACTTAGGGGACCAAAGTTGTAAATTTGTGATTTTTTATATTCAAAGGATTTGTTTTGACAACTTATGAATCCCCAAGGACCTTTTATGATATTTTGCATGATTTGAAATAACCAGGGACTAGTTTTGACAATTTGTGAAAGTTGGGGGACTGAAACTGCCAATTGTGCAAACTTTGTTCGTTTTTCATTTGTTTTCAAACATTTTGCATCTAGAACATATAAAACACACTTTTGGAATATTTTCACTATTTTGATGCATTATTGGGTGTTTTTGGATGTTTTGGCAGTTCAGATTAGGTAAAAATGATGAGTATTTACACACTCATCATTCATCCAAGTCAATTTGGCAAAAATATCAAAAAGTCAAAAGGTTCATGTCTGAAAAATGTGACAAGTTTTAAGTCAATGCACAGGGTTCATAACAGATTGGAAATACATAATTGTTGTTGTTTTGTGTTCTATGGTTGCTCGTGTATCTGAATCAACAAATGAATTTGATTTTCAAACACATTTGCTTATCTAAATTTGGTTCCAAAGTTGACCTGTTGAGCTATTGTCTCCCCTACACCCAGGCTTGTACCACACTGACCCATTTTCTTTGAACCATATCTTGTTCAATAGTTGACTAATTTCCTTGGTTTTTAGTATTTTGGGTAGCCTATAGTACTGAGTTTTTTGTTTCAAGCTTTTATTTCCCCTTAGTTGCTTATTTTCTTGCTTATTTTGTGCTCCATAGTTGCCCCGTTGCCACTGTTTCTGTTGTATTCAGCAGTGAGTAACTGAGCTTGTTGATTTCATGTCATGATTGATTGTTGATCTTTGAATTGTTGTAATTGCTAGAGTGTGATTGCCTGAGGTTGTTTTAATTTGAGTTAGCCTTCGAAAGCTTGTTGCTTATTTCGTAATCTCATTTAAAGTTCTTGCACCTCACCACAGTTGGATATTTTAACTTGCATAAGCTTGAGCTTTTTATAGTTTCAGTTTGTTAGAGTAGATTTGAGATCACAATAGCCTTTGTAAACAAATATCTCTAAGTTGTGAGCTTGGGTGATAAGCTCTTGGCTTGTGACTCTCAATCACAACACTGAACTCTTCACTGGTTCTGTAGTGACCAGGCCTTTTTCATTAGCTCTTTTCTTGGTCAAATCCTTAAGCTAACCCTATCTTCCTTGGTTCCTTAGGAAGCTAGCAGTGCTAGCTTGCTAATTCCAGGTTCATTTGGGCTAAGGAGCTTTTTCCCCTAGCTTAATCAAGGCCTGCAAAGTCCCAAAGAGCCTGTTTGGGGTAAGTTGATTTGGATTTGCTTAATTTTTTTTCTTGGCTTTTAAAGTGTGCTATTTCAGTAATTTAAGCTTATTTTGAGTATACTTAACTTGTTGGAAGCTTGTGTTACCTCAGGTTCTCATTGTATAGCTTATTAATAGCTTTTGCATCATCAATTTCATAAAAAGCTCACTGATAAGGACTTTGGCTTGCAATCTGCTTATTTTTTAGTTCTAATAAAGTTGTCTTCACAAAAATCTTTCATTTTTAGTGTTAAAACAGTTTGGTAAAAGAAAAAAAATCAAAAATCATCAATTGTACTTTTAGTGATAGCTTCTATTTAAGAAGCTTTAGCTTTTTAATTTATTTTCTAACTTTTTTTGTTAAGTACTTAGTGGTTTTATATTTTTCTTAGGTTCTTTGTATCTTGTAGTATCTGTATAAAAAATTTAATGATTTAATCTTTTTGTTTAGTAATTTTAATAATTAAAAGTATTTTAATTAGTTTTAATTAAAAAACCAAAAATAAAATCATTTAGTGTTTAATTTTAATCTCTAGCATATTTTTATATTTTTTCTAGCTTTTATTAATTATACAGTATTTTTAGAAAATAGTTTCTTAATTGTTACTGTTCATTTGTTATTATTCTTAATTAATTTAGTTTAATTAGCTTTTAATTAATAATTAAGTAAATAAATTCTAAAATAGTTTATTTATAAGTTTAGGAACTTTTTATAATTTTTTAGGACTCCTTAATTGTTAAGTAATTTTATAAAAAGTTTGATAATTATCTAAATTAGTTTAGTATTTATTTTAATTTAAATTAGTTTAATTAGTAATTAGTAATTAATTAATATTTTATTTTGTCATTAGAATCTTAGAGAAGTAATTTTCATAACCGTAGGATTTTATTTTCTCCCGTTTCACTTTTTTATTTCGCGCGTTTGCGTTTTTTTTAAATTAAAACGCGCATTTTCAGATTTAACTCACGTTTTTAGGTTATCTGATTATCAGTAATAGTTCATATAGTGTTTTTAAGATATTCTCAATCATAATCTCTTAGTGTAATCATAATAATCAAAATCATGATCTTCCTGTTAAATCACCCGATCACAAGCACTTTTAAATACCATTCACACCTCGTCGGGACATAACGACCCGGGGATATTCTATACTCCTTGGTTAGTTGGCCTAAGATGTTTGACCATGTTGACCACATCCGTGGTTGACTTTGGTTGACCATTTGGGACCAATCACTCGTCATAACGCAAGTTTCTATTAGTTAGAACTTGTAAGAATATCTACATCGAACTGTAATCCTCATTATGTTCGACTGCGATATTAAATCTCGCTTTACAAGAAATTATAAAAATGAGATCTTCTACGTTCGTCATTCTAGTCTTAACATGGGAGTCTACCATGCGACAAGTTGCTAAACCGGAGAACATTAGAACTTGTCCCTACCATGAATAGAACTTGCCTCTATCATGACTAGAACTTGTCTCTATCATGACTAGAACTTGTCTCTATCATGACTAGTGATGCGTGGTTTTGTGACCTTACAACAGGTTTTACCTCTCAAGGGATCTCAAGAGGCTTACAACCCCACCAGGCAGTGTACCTGACCGATGTAGTATAGGATAGTGGTAAGTACGGGGGATTGATCGTTCTCTCACAGGGAATAGTGTTCGTTAGGACAGAAAAACTACTCTAATAGGTCTAAGGGTGAAGGAAGATTCTTTTTGTATTTTTATATTTTTAGGAAAGCAAGTAAAATCTCGGTTTTGAAGGAGTGGGCGGAATTAGTTGCTAGTCAACTAACCCAAAATTACTACAATTGCAAATAAAATAAAATAACTAAACTATTTGGTTGTGAAAACTATATGGAGAAAAGTTGTGTTTACTTAGACTTCATTACTCCCTAACTATCTTTTACCGGTTAATTGATATGTATGTTACTTGTGTGGATGAAGGGTGTATTCCTAATAACTCATGGAGTGGCATACATATCTCTCCAATTCTATGAGCTCTTATCTCCTCCTATGCCATGCACGGCACAACCATAGGGATTGTAAACAGTGGCTCATGCGTTAAATACTACCTTAATAGCCTAGTATGCCTTGGCTACATGTTTCCCAAGACGTTCAAGCACGTTACCATAAAGGAGGTTGGCCAGTTTTCTTGAGCCTAACATTGATGGAACAATCATCCCAACAAACAACAACACATCAATTAACCAATAATTAATAGTTAGGTTTCATTAGATCTAAGCAAACACAAGAGAATTTAGCTACACATGTTAATTAAAAGACAAGCAAAAGAGATAATCAACCAACACATAGACATATTGATTGAATTAAAGTGAAGACTTATCTTTAATTAAGCATGAGGGTTCCAAGGGTTGGAAACCCTAAAAAGTACAGAAAATTCGTCTAGGGTTTGGTGCCAAAAGTTCTCCACAAAGTTCCACACTTAATGAATGAAAAATAGAAAACTATATATAGATTTTACATTCTGACGGCGTCAGGTTATAGGGTCTGACGCCGTCAGCCCGCCGCCATTAGGTTTCTCGGATGGCCTAGATCCACTTCTGACGCCGTCACTCTTTGTTTCCTTCTGGGCCGTCACTCTTTAAATTATAACCTGACGGCCTACACCATATAACACCTGACGGTCGTCAGGTGTAAAATTCCCAAATCTTTCTGGCCCGTCATTTGTAAAATGGTTTCCACTCCTTTGTCAACGTTTGCTGACGGCGTCACCTTGTGACTCTGACGCCGTCAGGTAGTAATTCCTGCTTCTTTTGAGACTTTGTCATTTTCTTCACTTTTATGCTCCAAAAACGTCCAAATATGCATGTTTTCCAGAATTCCTCTCAAAAATACTTAAAATGACCAAAGGAACGATTTAGGGCAATATTTGATCACAGTTTTACGAATTAAGGCTTAAATGACCCCTTAAAAGCGTAACACTTTTCGTCTCATCAACTAGAACTTGTCTCTACTTGACTAGAATATTCGTGTACCGCTTCTAGAACTTGTCTTCTCTGATATAACAACTCAGTTGAAACATGTTTCTAAAAATTTCCTTACCATATATCCTTAAATATGGTAAAACTCTCTTCATTTTCCACCAATACTACTTAAGGATGATTTATAATGACTATCATCTTAAAATGAACTAGGATGTTTCTACATTTTAATGAGAATGTTATAAGTCAAATAGGTTAAGAGTTTATATGCTCTTGTTTTCAAATATTGGGACGCCTTTATTTGCAAATAATGAGATATAAAAACCTAAGTATCTGGTATCTGTACAAGCAATTCTTACTCCGCTTGTGCAAAATCTTCTTCCTTTTCACATCATTTTCCTCGATAATCCTCTTCTTCTCTCTACTTTCTCGACTATTTCTCTCCCCTACTACTTTGAAAACCACTAAACCTAAACGTTTTTTGAAAACACGCAACAACCTCCCCGGCAGCGGCGCCAAATTTTGACTCCTCCTAAACTAACCAGTCAACCAGGTGTGGTCAACTAAGTCAAATGAGGGAGAGAGTGATCAATTAATGATCCGGTGTAAGCACAGTGTATTCCCGGGTCGTTATATCCCGACGAGATTGAAATTGTATTTGGAAAAACGTTCTGGAATAAGTGATCAGGAATAGTAACCAGAAATGGATTTTGATTTGACTTTACACTAATGATTGCTTGGAATGGTATTTGGAAACAGTATTAACAAACACAGAATTACAATTAATCCTAAAAATTTAAATGCGTACTAGGAAAGTGGAAATATGCAAATGTAAACTACAGGGGGTGAAAATGCAACTTTTACAAACTTAAAATGAAAAGAAAATTAAATTAAAAAGAAATTTATTTTTTTGATTATTTTAATATTTAAATATGAATTAATTAATAAAACTATTTAAAACTTAGTAAAAACTAATTAAAGTTAAATCTAAAAATGACAAAGATTACAAATTTAACCTAGAAAATTGCAAAATTAATTTCTAAAAATCTAAAATGACTTAAAAGAAATATAAAAATTGAAAATAAATATTTTTGTCTTTTTGTGGATATTTTATTAATTAATTACTAAACTATTATATAATGGTTATTTAAACTAGATTAAATGAGAAAAATAGAAAATGAAAAGATAAAATTACAAATCCAATTTTTACAGATTCTAAACAATGTATACAAACTAGAAAAATTATAAAAATGGATCTGAGATTAATTTTAAACACTAAAACTATTTTCTTTTTGGTTTTTGGATTAAAACTGTTTTAAATAAAATTAAACCTAAAAATTACCAAATGAATAGTAGAAATTATGGGAAAATTACCAGAAGTGCTAAATATTATTTAGAACTCAGGAAAAATATAAAAATATACTACTGTTTAACAAAATCTATTAAAACTATTTAATTTACTAATATTAACTAATTACTAATTAAACTGTTTTTAATTTTAATAAATACTAAATGAAAAAGGAAAATTCTAAGAAAATTTATACAAATACTTTAAGATACTAGGAATTTAAGAAAATTATAAAAACAGATAAGTACTTAATAAAAATTTAAAAATAAAAATGAAAGTCTAAATTATATTAAATAGAAACTATCACTTTTCTTAAAAAGTGATTATTTTTTGGATTTTCTTTTTGGAACTTGTTTTAACACTGAAAATGAACAAATTTTGTAAAAACACTTTTGCTTAAGTTCAAAAATAAGCAGTATGCAAGCTTATTTCCTTGGCAGTTTGACTTTTGGTCAAACAAGCTTGAAATAAGCTTGAATAAGCTACTAGGGGTCCTACAAAGATGAATTAGGCTAGCAACTAGTTAAGGAAACTTATATGAAGCTAAAACAAAAAGAAATATGCACAGAATAAGCCAAAGAGACAAAATAAGCAATTAAAAAATCACATAGCTCAATCAAGAAAATCAAAATGGGACAAACTGCAGGCCTATGTGGGGCCCACAGTGATGATCAAGGATTCAAAGAAAAGCTTGGTTTGGAAAGTGGGCCAGGTAAGCTTTCTAATAAGCCAATAATCAGAGCTTATGGCTCACTGAGTAGCTTGGGGTGAGCTTGTGAAATGGGCTTAGTCACCACTGAACCAGTGAAATTGCTCAATGGGATTTATGAAATCCTTTTTAAACCACAGGCTATTTTATCAAACTTACAACTAGAAAATGATTTACAAGAACTCAAGGGGTCCCAAAATAATTCAAACAAACTGAATTGAAGAAGTGTTCATGATTATGCAAACTCAAATGATCAACAGTGATGATTTTGATAAGCAGTAAGATCAAATAAGCATAAAAGCTAAAGCTAAGGGAAAACACATTGGTTTCTCTCCGCACAACTTGCCCGATCACAATCTCACCGCCCATCCATCACCCCACCACCTTCACCTAACAGGGGGACAACCAGCAATAAATGCCACCAACCCCGCCACCAGTGGGCAAATTGCAGATTTCCATCTTTTGGCGCCAAACCAAAATTTGAAGGCTAGGATCATCCAGTGATCCAAGGCCAATTATTCTGCTGGGGATATCTCCAAGTGGACCCCACAAGACCAATTTGCCCTTATAAAAGGAAGATGAGCAAAGGAGAAGACTGGTTGGGTAGTTTTAGTATAATTTTTCAAACGTTGTTTCTGGCTAGAAGACTTGCTNTTTTTCTCTTTATTTTTCTTTTTTTTTTGTATTTTTGATTTTTGAAGCTAAACTGAGTTTTATGATTTCTAAAAGCTTGTAAGAGCTTTCTGGGAGCTTATGTGTCCTATCTCAGTCCATAACAACAAGCATTAACAGAAATTTAACTAAATGAGATTTTTGAAATTTAAACTTGCATAAACTGAGTAAATGATGAAAGCTTTGGAATTAATATTACTTAAACTTCAAATTACATTAACAAAAGAGATTACAACATTTGTTTTGCCAAATTTTACACTAAGAACAGAGAATATAGAAAAACGTTTGAAAAATTATACTAAAAACTACACAGTCTTCTCCTTTGCTCCATCTTCCTTTTATAAGGGCAAATTGGGTCTTGTGGGGTCCACTTGAGATATCCCAGCAGAATAATTGGCCCTTGGATCACTAGGATTGATCCTAGCCTTCAATTTGGTTTTGGCGCCAAAAGATGGAATTGCAATTTGCACTGGTGGGGGGTGGTGGCATTTATTGTGGTTGTCCTGTTAGGTGAAGGTGGTGGGGGTGAGTGGGATGGGCGGTGGAGATGTGATGGGGCAAGTTGTGGGAGAGAAACCAGGGTGGTTTCTGGTTTTGAGGAGTTGGGAGGGAAGGGTGAACAGGGGTGAGGGTTTGACTGGTTTTGACCAGTGGTGGGTTTTTATTAAATAAAATGGGTATTGGGCTTGTGGGGTTTGGGCTTTGCAAAAGAAAAGGGCCAAGGGGGTTATGGGAGGACTGGTGGGTTTATGGATTTGGAATTTGGACTTATGGGAGTAATAACTTTGGTCCGTTTGGTTTGAGAATTATCACAAGGACCATTGTTGTAATTTTTGAAAAATCAAGGACTGATCTTGTAATTTCTCCAAGGTTATCATAAGGACCAATCTTGCCAATCTCTAAATATTATAAGGACCTTTGTTGATTTTTCCACTTTTGAAATTCCCAGGGACTAATTCTGCCAATTTGTGAAACTTCAGGGACCAAACATGTAATTTTCCAAAATTATACCACAAGGACCATTTGTGTCATTTATGAATAGTACAAGGTTTATTTTTGATTATTTTCACTTTTTAAATCACCAAGGACTATTTTTGACATTTTTTCAAACTTGGGGGACCAAAGTTGTAAATTTGTGATTTTTGATATTCAAAGGATTTGTTTTGACAACTTATGAATCCCCAAGGACCTTTTATGATATTTTGCATGATTTGAAATAACCAGGGATAGATTTGACAAGTTGTGAAAGTTGAGGGACTGAAACTGCCAATTGTGCAAACTTTGTTTGTTTTTCATTTGTTTTCAAACATTTTGCATCTAGAACATATAAAACACACTTTTGGAATATTTTCACTATTTTGATGCATTATTGGGTGTTTTTGGATGTTTTTGGCAGTTCAGATTAGGTAAAAATGATGAGTATTTACACACTCATCACTCCACCTACGGCGTAGACCCCAAAATGAGGCAGTAAAGAACTCACGTGGCCAAAGAAGAAGTTATGGCGTAGTTTCCCAAATAACTACGCCGTAGAATCATCTAAGGAAGAAACTACGCCCGTAGCACTTGATCAAGCTACGGCGTAGTTAATATTAACAAAGGCTATGGCGTAGCAACTCATTAAGCTACACCGTAGCAAAGTCGGGCCTATAAATACCAGCCCTAATTCCGAGTTTATTCATTCACTTTTCACCACACAGAAGTTGGGAGAAACTCAAGGAGGAGGAGGAACGAAGTTCAATCTGCATACAAGTCATTTCCAACGGAGAATTTACACACCAATCATAAGTTTATTCATTCATTTGATTTGTATTCGATTCATTTTTACATTTGTGATATTACATTCTTGTTTTACTGCAACTATGAATATGAGTGGCTAAACACCTCTTGGTGTTAGCCTTGTTATGAAATTGTTATTGTTATGATTTAGTTTTCTATGCATCAATTGTCGTCTTGTTTGTATACTTTCTTGGCTAGTCTTAGGACACTCTAGTTTTGGTAGTGTTGAGTATTGGTAGTTCCTTGGAGGCACGGTGAATTACCCTAGGACCCAAGCCAATGGGGATGTGACTTGGTGATAGAAATATCACCATACATGTGCGAATTAACCCTAGGACCATCTACCAATGCAATACGTTTAAAGAAGCTAGAGGGGGTGTAAGATCTGACCATGCCGCATCCCGCTAGACTTGTCCACGTTAGTAGAGGTACTTAATGACTTTTGCATCTTCGTAGGTTCACGCCGACCAATGAACTCTCGTCTTAACAATAGGCGGGAATAGGACAATGTGTAAGATAGATTTAGGTGATTTAACCCTCTGCTCCTAAATGTATATAACCCCCAGACGAAACGATAGGATGCACTTATAGAAAACGAATCATAATAATAACAAGAGTAGCAATTAGGTTAACACTGCTTCTCCCTACTGATTTTCTTCTATTTAATTACTTGTTTTGTTATTTCCTTTTATTAGCATAATCTCTACAATTAGGTTAACCCCTTTTAAACGTGACACTAAACTTAGATAGACTCCACACGCATAGCTCTTGGGACGACCTCGGCTTTACCAACTAGCTATACCTCACACGACCGGGTACACTGCCCGATAGTGCATTAGGTAGACCTTAGGTAAACGAGCAACTTTATAAATATTAAAACCTGGTCGGTAAAAGTTGCATCAAGTTTTTGGCACCGCTGCCGGGGAGCTATTAGGATTTTATTTAAGTTTGTAATTTTCAATTTTAATTTTAATTTTTATTTTCAGTTTCTCACGATCAGTTTTAAGTTTCAGGTACTGATAAGGCGAAAAGTGTACCGCTTTTCGGGGGTCATTTAAGCCTTAAATCGTATTTATTTGATTATTTATTGCCCTAAATCGTTCCTTTTGGCATTTTAGGTACTTTGGAGAGAAATTCTGGAAAAGGAAGCATTTTGGACTCCAGACGGCGTCAAGCATGGAGCTGACGGCGTCAAGTCTTGATAAGCCAGAACGGATTAAAAAGGGACGGCGTCAAGAAGGCCATCAAGAAACCCTAATCACGGCGAGGTGACGGCGTCAAGGCTATAATGTGACGCCGTCAGATATGATTTTCTATATATATTCTCATAATTTTTAGTCATTAGTATGGAGCTTTTTAGAGAGAAACCCTAGACGATTTTTGCAGCTTTTTTAAGGGTTTTATACCCTTGGATCTCTCATGTTACATTGAAGATAAGTAATCANGGGGTGTAAGATCTGACCATGCCGCATCCCGCTAGACTTGTCCACGTTAGTAGAGGTACTTAATGACTTTTGCATCTTCGTAGGTTCACGCCGACCAATGAACTCTCGTCTTAACAATAGGCGGGAATAGGACAATGTGTAAGATAGATTTAGGTGATTTAACCCTCTGCTCCTAAATGTATATAACCCCCAGACGAAACGATAGGATGCACTTATAGAAAACGAATCATAATAATAACAAGAGTAGCAATTAGGTTAACACTGCTTCTCCCTACTGATTTTCTTCTATTTAATTACTTGTTTTGTTATTTCCTTTTATTAGCATAATCTCTACAATTAGGTTAACCCCTTTTAAACGTGACACTAAACTTAGATAGACTCCACACGCATAGCTCTTGGGACGACCTCGGCTTTACCAACTAGCTATACCTCACACGACCGGGTACACTGCCCGATAGTGCATTAGGTAGACCTTAGGTAAACGAGCAACTTTATAAATATTAAAACCTGGTCGGTAAAAGTTGCATCAAGTTTTTGGCACCGCTGCCGGGGAGCTATTAGGATTTTATTTAAGTTTGTAATTTTCAATTTTAATTTTAATTTTTATTTTCAGTTTCTCACGATCAGTTTTAAGTTTCAGGTACTGATAAGGCGAAAAGTGTACCGCTTTTCGGGGGTCATTTAAGCCTTAAATCGTATTTATTTGATTATTTATTGCCCTAAATCGTTCCTTTTGGCATTTTAGGTACTTTGGAGAGAAATTCTGGAAAAGGAAGCATTTTGGACTCCAGACGGCGTCAAGCATGGAGCTGACGGCGTCAAGTCTTGATAAGCCAGAACGGATTAAAAAGGGACGGCGTCAAGAAGGCCATCAAGAAACCCTAATCACGGCGAGGTGACGGCGTCAAGGCTATAATGTGACGCCGTCAGATATGATTTTCTATATATATTCTCATAATTTTTAGTCATTAGTATGGAGCTTTTTAGAGAGAAACCCTAGACGATTTTTGCAGCTTTTTTAAGGGTTTTATACCCTTGGATCTCTCATGTTACATTGAAGATAAGTAATCAATTAATCATTCAATATGTCTATGTGTTGTTTGATTCTATCTTACGCTTGTCTTTTATTTAACATGCTAGGCTAGGTTTTCTTTGTGTTTGCTTAGATCTAATGAAACCTAACTGTTGATTATTGATTGAATGGTATGTTANAGTATGGAGCTTTTTAGAGAGAAACCCTAGACGATTTTTGCAGCTTTTTTAAGGGTTTTATACCCTTGGATCTCTCATGTTACATTGAAGATAAGTAATCAATTAATCATTCAATATGTCTATGTGTTGTTTGATTCTATCTTACGCTTGTCTTTTATTTAACATGCTAGGCTAGGTTTTCTTTGTGTTTGCTTAGATCTAATGAAACCTAACTGTTGATTATTGATTGAATGGTATGTTATTGATTGTATTGGATGAATGTTTATCGATGTTAGGCTTAAGAAAACTGGCAGACTTCCAATTGTTAACATGCTTGAACGTCTTAAGAAACATGAACCAAGGTGTACTAAGGTTATTTGATTGTATTTAATGCATGAGCGAATTCTAGTGATCCCATGTTAGGAGCTTCTTAGCCGGCTCGACATAGGAGTGAAGTAGGAGCTTATAGAGTTGGGGAAGTCCTTACACACCCCCACGACCGTTATTAAGGAATACAATCACTCATCCACGCAATTAATACACACTAATCAATCGGTAAAAGATAGTTAGGGAGTAAGGAAATCTAAGTAAACACACTTCTCTCCATATAGTTTTCACAAACATTTACTTTATTGTTATTTTATTTTATTTGCATTAGTAGTATTTGGGTTAGTTGACTAGCAACTAATTCCGCCCACTCTTTCAAACCCGAGATTTTTACTTGCTTTCATAAAAATAATAAAATACAAAAAGAATCTTCCTTCACCCCTAGACCTATTAGAGTAGTTTTTCAATCCTAACGACACTATTCCTGCAGAGAACGATCAATCCCCCGGTACTTGCCACTACACTATACTACATCGGTCAGGTACACTGCCTGGTGGGGATTGCAAACTTCTCAAGATCCCTTGAGAAGTAAAACCCTACTGCGTGGTCGCAATCCCGCGCATCAAAGTTTTTGGCGCCGCTGCCGGGGAATAGTTATTGTTTAGGTTGATTTTTTTTATTTTATTAGGTCTACTCACTAGATTCCTTTCTATTGAGGTTTTTATTTTATTTTTCTAGGTTTTCTTTAGTCTATCTATTTTCTTCGTGTTTTTGTTCGTAACCATTACCATCCGCCAACATGGAGGGTGGTAATATCCTTGATCCCAACAACCCACCACCACAACAACCACCCCAACAAAACCAACCTCCTAGAGCCCGTACTTTAGAGAGTACTCCCGTCCTAGCCACCAAGGCTATCGAAACACCATTGAGCTCACCCAAGGAGCCAATGTGTCTCCCTTGCGATCCGACACCATCCGGTTGGTGCAAA
>LBNU01005552.1:8065-27594 GCA_014162995.1 Artemisia annua | reverse complement strand
AACCCCTCTAACTTGCATGTTTAATCCAAGATAAGTCTTTATTCATACAATATGTCTATGTGTTGTGTGATATATGCTTGTGCTTGTCTTTCTTTCAACATGCTAGGCTAATTTACTTTGTGTTTGCTTAGATCTAATGAAACCTAACTATTGATTATCATGTGATGTGTATGTTGTGATTGTGTTTGGGTGAATGTTTCATCTACGTTAGACTAGAGAAAACTGGCTAATCTCCTATACGGTAACAACCTTGAACGTCTTTAGAAACGTGAATCGTATGTGCGTTATCGATTTTAAGGTAGTATTTCATGCATAGGTTGCTATCGGTGAGCTCATGATAGGATGCTTGACGTATCGTCATAGAGTGAGGTAGGAACTTATAGAGTTAGGGAATTGAACGCACTCCCTACGACTTGTTAGGAATACACCCGTCATCCACGCAAACTCAACATACTAATCTATATATATAATAAAAGAAGGTTTTTTTGAATTCTTGCCATGTCATTTAATCCATGCTGGCAATTAAAGCCACGTCAACAATTCCACGTGTAATTCCACTCCCCTTTTTCAGTTTCCCGATCGAAGCTTTTTCTCTCACCATGCTACCTACAATCTTCTCTCATATACTTTCAATTTTAAATTACAGATCCTTCACTATCATGGCTATTAAAGGTATGTTAAATGTGCATTTTTTCCCTTTCTATTGATTGAATTCATAAATAGTGCAAAGTTTAGAAGTCAAAGTTTAAATGCGTATTATTTAACCTTTCTATTGATTCTGAATTTCTGATTCATATTTTAGGGTTAAGTAGTCAAAGGCTATTCATCTTTAATTCTCTATTGTCTTTCAATATAACGTCAAGCTTATGATGGCTACTGTTTGTTTCTATTTTTTTAGAATATATACTTCAACTTTGATAAATTTGATTAAAGATTGAACAAGAGAGTTGACAGGTTAACTTGAAGGTGCTTCCCTATATTTTTATGTTTAAATGGTTTTATTCTACAATTTCTTCATTGTTTGAAATGTCTCGATTCAGACATTTTATGTGAATTTGATGTTGAGTTTGATAACAACAGTTATTTTATGATGACATTTAGTATATCGAATGGATTTAACGAGTGCATAGCGTGTTCGATGAAACGTCTTAAAAGAAGTTTAGATAGATAGTATGGTTTTTTTATATCTTTTTATAGAATCATGGTCTTTCAGCATATTTGAAATTCATTATTGCTGTGTATATGGTGTAAATTTAAAAGTTGAATGTGTTTGTATGGCAAGTTAAAAGTTTTCCATAATTCTTGCTTGAAACTATATTTATTAACAGTCAACGAAAATCCTTTTTGAACCTCATTGTTTCATTTTTTGAATATGCTACGGGTTGGTTAATTCTTTTTCTACAGAAGCTCTTCTAACTGAACGTGGAAAGAGTGTTTTGATGTACTCATATCTTATATGGCTATAATATTTCAATATGTTATAAGCCACATTTGTTTAGCTGGCTCAACAACCATCATAAGGTGGGTTCCAACATGTACTGACAACAAAAACCTTATGCTTCATGCAGTGCATCTGTTTAGTTGTAGGTATGCATCACGTCCAAATTAGCATTGTGACTTAAATACCTTATTTTTTCTTTAAACAATGCACACTTTGTTACGTTATCTTTTTCTATCAGAATGGTTTAGGGACCAGATGTGTAGTTTAAGTGCCAAATTAAGACCATTAGATGAATTTTATATATGGTCATCCAAATAACACACGGGCCTATCAACACATGCTAATAACTATATATATATAACTATAAAGATGTTTTGATTGATTGTAAACCTCCTGTTGATTCTTTTGAGTTGTAATTTTTCACCATTGCAGGTTATGCTAAACCACTGATTGACAGAATAGATGTTGAAAACAGGTTTAGTCATAGACTTTATCGGCCTTCAACAAGTTCCACGTAAGTGCCTCTGCTTGTCACAACTTATTTACTCACTTTAGGACTTCGAATTTATTTCTAAATATAATTGCAGTCTCTGAATATATCAGAAGATGATTAATATGAGGTTCTCTGTATTAAATTCTCCATGTAAACCGGGTAGTTTTGGGACGTTGGCTGTAAACCTTATAATAAATTATGAAATTTGGCAGGAGTTTCATCCTAGAAGGATACCTTTTACCATATACTTTCATCTAAATCTTTGAATGCATTATACATACACTTTGAAGTTTGAACGACTTATGACCTGTTTGACCAATTTATATTTATTTATACTTTTCATGGGACCAAATTTAGACTTTATGATAGTGATTGGCAAGACAAGTCCTGTTAAATTTACCTTACAAGGCAATTAGAGAATTTCTTTGCAACTGCGCTACAATTGAAGTTTTATCTGCTACAAACCTACTGCATACCCCGTTTCCACTATAACATTCGAAAATTGTAGTCCATATGCCACTTACCTTGAATTCTTTTTAACACAATTGCGATATTATGTGACTAATATTATCTAATTGCTTATATTACAATTTAAATGTGAGTGCCATGTTTCAAATAATGATTTATGGAACCACCTTTACATGTTTATTGATACCATATCCTCATTCACATGATAGTTACATCTTAAACCTGCTATAGATAGTGAAAGATGTTACTTAAGGCTCATTTGTTTTTGGCTTATAGGGATTTCAAGGAACATGTGAAGGAACTTTCCTGTATATCAACGAACTTTTTCAGAATTGAAATTGTTGACAACAATCCATTAGCTTCTTATTACAACCGGTCAATGGAATCCCATGCATACCTTTTTCAGATGGACAACCACATGATGACCAGGTACCCTTGAATTGTATATTTGTATTTAACAAAGGTAACACTTTCCATCACTATCATGAGTATAATGATGCTCTGTGCAATCAGAAAGCCAACAAGTTAATGTGATATATGTGCTTCTTGGGTTTATAAATTGTAGAGGTAGTAATTCCGACCCATATTCATATGAATGGCCGCTTTGGGTTGTGCTGTATTTCAAATAATATTTTTATTGCTAAAAACAAAACAGGTCAAATGGGTCAAAACGTGCTCGAAGCGTTCACTTCATATTTGTATGGTATATGTACAAGTTTTAACTCTGCATGGGTTACTACTAAAACTTAAAACTAATGTCATTTCGAATCCGTTTCATATTCATATGGTATATGTACAAGTTTTAACTCTGCCTGGGCATAGTGTGTACTCAGCCGGTCCCAAGCCCGGACAAAAAAAGAGGAGGGTTGAAGGAGGTAAAATGCCTCCCGCTAAAAACTTGTATTCATACTTATATGAATGTTATCTGAAGGAAACATTTAGTCGCTTTGAATGGTGTGCTTTTTGTGTTCAGGTAACTCGAACATCAAACATGCAAACTAGAGACTTCATATGCTTTCTCAATTCATGTATCTGGAAATACCATATAGTTTCTTGAACGATGTTCACCACAAAGTGCTACAAAAATTTGATCCGACAGTCTAACACAAACTATTTGTTTCATGTTATTGGAGTTTTATATGTAAGGTCATTTTTCAATATTTGTTTAATCTTTTCACATGTTTTGCATATCCTTTGAGTTGCTTTGCTAATTGTTTGGAAATTAACATTTGTTTCTCTAGATGTTTCACTTCCTTTTTAACTTTTTATAAGCCACCCGTGATTTATCACGGGTTTATAGGCTAGNCCGCCCTATCCTCCAAAACCAGAGTTTTACTGTTTTCATAAAAATATAAAAATACAAAAAGAATCTTCTTCCACCCTTAGACCTAGATTAGAGTAGCCTTTAGCCTAACGAACACTATTCCCTGTGAGAGAACGATCAATCCCCCGGTACTTGCCACTACACTATACTACATCGGTCAGGTACACTGCCTGGTGGGGATTGCAAGCTTCTCGAGATCCCTCGAGAGGTAAAACGTAGTGCGTGTTGCAATCCACGCGCATCAAGTATATATATAAGTATATCTCCGAGGATAGCACGGGTAAATATGTATCCCCGGGTCGTTTTCCCAACGAAGGCTGAAATGGAGCTCGTTGGTTCGTGATCGTGAATCGTGAAGTGAATGTGAAGGGGGTTTATGGGGAACCCTAAGCTAAAATTACACTACGAGAAATAAAAATGCACAAATAAGAAAGCACGTAAGCCTAACACGTAATTAAAACTAAAAACGTAAATTAAACGTAAAATAAACATAAACGCGCAAAGTAAAAAGTGAATTTAAGGAATTGCTACTCCTACGGAGATGAAAATGATTTTTCTACCTTCTAAAAGACAAAATAAAATTTTAGGAAAAAGAAAAATATTTTTTTGGCTTTTATTTTTTTATTATTAATTAAAAACTATTTTAAATATTAAAATATATTAAAAATGCAATTAATTAAGAAAAATGCAAATCTATTTTTGAAAAATTTAAAATTACTTATTATAAAACAGAAAATATATTTTTCTGGATTTTTATTTAATTATTATTAATTAAAAACTATTTTAAAATACTTAAAAACTACTTTTAATTAAAAGAAATAGTAAATGACCTTAGAAAATTATGAAATTTTTCAGGAAAATATAAAATATTATTAAACACCTAGGAAAAATAAAATTAACTAACATCTAAACACTAATAAGTTGTTTGGGCTAATAAGCAGTTTGGATAAGTGCTTATTTATAAGCAAATAAGCACTAGAATGCACCAAAAGCTCAGGTATAGTGTAATAGACCTAAACAAACTTAATTCAACTAAAAAAAACTCAAATAAGCCGAGGCCATAAGCTAGAAAAGCAATTATGCAGTTTGCACTTAAAGAAGCTCAAGTACCTACTTTCTAGCTTAATTATAAGTACCTAAATAAGCTGATTTTGGGGAAAACAAGGGGCAAATGCAAGACTATACTAGTGGGTACCTAAAAAACTAAAAAGCCCTAATTTTTTAAGTCAATTGACTACCTAAATTGCCCCTAGATCAGCACTAGTTCAACCAGTTTCATGCAGATTTTTGACTCTTTTAAATGCACTCTAGGTTGACTAAGTTGGATTTTAACTGCTTAGATCTTACAATATATGTTGTTTAATGATGTTTAAATGCTAAGAACACAAACTTAAACAAAATATGCAAAGATTCAAACAATATGCAGGATCAGATAATACAATATGCAGACAGAAATGATCAAAGTATGCAATTTTGACTTTTGATGATTGAGGTGACTATTTTATGACTTAACTGACCATTATTACCATAAAGAAAGCTACATAAGCAAAGAACAATGCAGTCAAGCAACTAGAACACAGAAAACTCACTTTAACCAAACACCCCTTTAAACCTATGTTTACACTACAAATGTGATTTTTAACCTTGCACCTACTGATTTTATGATCCTAACAGATTACCTAGGCTTGATTAAAGCTAAGTGAACACTTAAGAACAACAAAAAACAACAGGAACATGCAGAAGCAGATTTCACTAATATAAGGAAGTTGAGACTTAGGATTAAGCTAGAGCATAAAGAAACGCAACAAAAGTACAAGCTAAGCTACAATAAGCTATATTAAGCATATTCAAGCTACTGATCCAAAAACTAGGCTAATAGTAAAGTAAATGCAGAAACATAACAAGAAACATACCTCAATACTCCTGATTGTTGCAATGAAATAGTAGAGCTATGATAAACTCACCTAAAGCTATGGATAAGCTTTTATGAGCTTATGAAAAAGGGTATGTAAGCTTTTGCAAGCTGATGTACCCTTAAGCTACTATCTATATAATTTTTTTTTTAATTTTTATGAAAGAGATGGAAAGGAAACTTGATTTAAACGCTATTAGAAACTTAATATGAGCTCAATCAGTGAGATACAAAACTTATGCAAGCTTAAACTAACATTAATGAATAAGTAGAAAAGGCTTTAAGATGAAATTAAGAAACAATAAAACATTAATAAACTAAGGTTTTATTAATAAGCGAGTTTGATTACACTAGTTAAAGAGATTACAAAAGCTTAAGTAAACATGAAATTAAATGGAAAGAGTAACCCTATGCTAAAAGAACTACACTACTCCTAAAATCTAATGAGTCACAACCATGAGCAGGGGACTATTTATAGCAATGAGAGGAATTCTCTAGTTCCAGTCAAGAAGCTCCCAGAATCGTTCTTCCACCGACTTTGATCCCACTAGAAAGTTCTTGATTTTATCAATTCGATTATCTTCTAGCCTTTTCTATCCAATCAGGAGCTCTCACTTGGCCACGTGCGAAGGATTCTGACATCTTGGCAGAGAAGTCTAGAAGGTACGAGGTTAATTTGATAGGTTCGAGGTAAATATGGTGGGTGAAAGGGGAGGAAGAAGATATACAGTGGTAAGGGTGGGTAATTTGGCGCCTGGGTAATTTTTATTATTCTTTGACTGGTTGTGAATTTTGACCAGGGAATGGGTTTTAATAAAATGCAATTGGGTCGGGTTGTGTGAAGGTGGAATGGACCGGGTTTGGCTAAACGGGATGTGGGCTTGTATGGTAAAGGATTGGATTTGGTAATGTAGTATTTATTTAGGCTTAGGATTAAGTATAGTTTTAAGGTTAAGGGTAGATAATTCCCAAGGACCAATCTTGTAATTGTTCAAAGATAAAGGACCAATCTGTAAAATTTCTCCAAGGACTAATTATGACAAGTGAATCTTCGAGGTGAAACTTTGAGCTCAAATGTGATCCATAAATGAAAATCCTTCCCCGGCCTTGGCTTCTTTGACTCTTTCCATTTCCCGTGCTTGTTTTTGTCATTTTTAGCTTGTTTTTGTCCGTAACTCATATTTTACTACCTGCATGTACAAAAAACACAAAAACACATATATTTGGCACTTATTGGTTAGTTTTTGGTCTGATTTTGGTCAAATAAAGGTATGTGTTTTCACACATACCAGTCTTTATTCCTATCCCTTAAGTTAACAAGCCTCAGGAAAACTAGTTTGATGGTCGAGATGGCTGACACTACTAAAACAAGTCCAGTCGGGATAGTGGATAATGTCATCCTTATGGTTGACAAATTTTTGTTCCCAGCGGACTTTGTAGTCATCGACATGGCTAACATCCCCAAGGAAGACCTTATTCTAGGAAGACCCTTCCTTGCTACCGCACACACCAAAATTGATGTGTTTGAAAAAGAAATCTCATTTGGAGTATACGACGAAAGGACTGTGTTTAATATGAATGTGATTTCTTCGCTTTTAAACAAGGAAGAAGCTAGTTCATGCAAAGCAGATCAAGTAGGCGAAGAAATTTCCCCGATACTCCAAATCTCCGATGATTTGTTCTCTTATACAACCCCCTTGTGCTCAAAATATGAGCAAGAAGTTAACTCATATCCGGACAATGAATCTTTTTGGGAAGACAATGATGAAGAGGATGAAAGATTAGCAACAGGGGATGAGGAAGGTGGACCGGTGACTATCGCAGCAAAACTTCACTGTTGCGAACCTTCGACAACTATAGTCGATGGGTCGAAATTAACTCTTCCTACATGTGACCCTCTTGTCAAATATTGTGATGGAGGAGGAATGTTTCGGGTTAGAAGATTGAAGAAGGAGCAAAGGTTTGGTGGTGTTTTGAAGATGCACGGATCATTAAAGAAACATGGTTTCAAGTCCATTTCATGAACTCCAACTTAAACGAAAAGGTGGAATGGACGGTTCACTATTGCATACCCGCCATGATGACATATCAAGGAACATCTCAAGCTTGGCCTACGTGTGATCTTTTTAATGAGGAATGTAATGGGGGAAGGATGCCCGAAATCAATCTAGCCAAACGTCGCGAATGGGCATGTTTTAATGCACACAAGAGAGAACAAGTAGGCTACCATGGGATATCATTCCAAAATTGGGTTAGGGTGAAATTCGGAGATAGACAATTAAACAAGCAATTGGAGATTCAATACCGTGACGAATGGGTCAAGGCAAACTTCTTGGTCGAAGATCGGCTTAGCATGACACCAAATATAGCTCCTAATGTTTGGGACCAATCACCAACCACTTTGAACCAGGGAAAGGGCAAACATGCCCAAGCACCCACTTGAAGGGCGTGGCAGTGAGTCTAACTTAAAGACTCGATAATAAACAAAAGTGCTCTTTCGGGAGACAACCCGAATTATCCTTTTCCTTTTATTTTGTTGGTTTTGTATGTTTTGTGTTAATGATTTGCAGGTTCTAGAGGAAGCTTTGCGTTGGGGAACAAATTTTTGGACTTTTTGCACCAAAAAAAATTCCCCAGGACTCAGCTACGGCGTAGCTACTACCATTACTAGCCGTAGCAACCCCTAGGTGTCAGTCTGGAATATTTTAGCAACTACGGCGTAGCAACACATTCGAGCTACGCCGTAGCTTCCTTCTATACCTAAAATTTTTTTATTTTACAAATCATAATTTAAACTCGTATTAGTTTTTAAATGAACTTTGTGGGTGTGTTCCCTGTAAACCCTCACGAGACTTCACTCGTCCATTTGGGACACCAAGTGGTTTAAAAGGCTTGTTGCATACGCTAAATGCAACCGTGATTCCTACGAAAATGAGTTAGGTTTTTTATTTTTATTTTTCTTTTTTAGTTTTTATGCTTTTGGTAGTTGTGTGATTTCAGGGATTTGAAGTTTGCTCATTAGGCGAAGTGAAGGCACGTTTTCCAACATGATCCTTCTATCATTTTCAAGAGCAAATTTCAGGAAAGTTCTCGATCCAATTCTACTTTTTCCTCTTTATAAATTATTTTATGTACAAGGGACTTTGTACAACTCAAGTGGGGGGACGGGAGTAGAATTATAACTTGAACTTTATGTTGCCCCATTTTTCTAGTTTATTTTGAAAAATTATGCCACTTTTAAAATTTTGACATGTTTTTCCGAACCTAACTAAAATAGACCTTAGCCGAGCACATTAACCCTTAATACCATGGTGAGGTTTAGCCTATTTCAGTTTCCCCTGTTNCAAGTGGGGGGACGGGAGTAGAATTATAACTTGAACTTTATGTTGCCCCATTTTTCTAGTTTATTTTGAAAAATTATGCCACTTTTAAAATTTTGACATGTTTTTCCGAACCTAACTAAAATAGACCTTAGCCGAGCACATTAACCCTTAATACCATGGTGAGGTTTAGCCTATTTCAGTTTCCCCTGTTTTACCCCAAATCCACCTAAATTATGAGTGTGCCGGTAGTTTGTAAACTTTAGAACTTGGCCTTTGCATCATTTTGAAACCATAGACGAGTAGTGTATTGAGATTTCTTGATACATTTGGAAGAAACTTTTTAAGAAGGCAATATTTTAGGATTTATCACCCAAATAACCTATATGTGTGTGTTTATCGATTAGTCACATTGACTATTCGACCCCCGTATTAAACCCTTTGTTGCTCTCACCTTTAGTGCAAGATACCCCTAGATATACCCTTTTTGAGCCTATCCTTTCGTATCTTACCCATATTATTGTTTCGATACACCTATTCGCCTTAGCCTACCGTGTAATCTTGGTTTATGGTTGGGAAGTTGCCACTTGTTCTAGTTTAAGGTTCAAGTCAAAAGATTCAAGAATCAAACCCTAGGACCACCTACCAATGCGATACGCTTAAAGAAGCTAGAGGAGGTGTAAGATCTGACCATGCCGCATCCCGCTAGACTTGTCCACGTTAGTAGAGGTACTTAATGACTCTTGCATCTTCGTAGGTTTACGCCGACCGATGAACTTTCGTCTTTACAATAGGCAAGGTTGTAAAAATCGCTAGGCGCTAGTGAAGCGGTCGGGTAGGGCCTAGCGATTAATCGGTTAGGCGGGGATTAATCGGGAATTAATCGGATTGGAATTTTTATGCACAAAATTTTAATTTTAGATATTATATTATATTATATGTATGAGATAAGCATAATGCATCAAAGTTTAAATATTTCTAAGTGTTCAAATATAAACATAATACATAATTCTTCAAAGTTCAAAGTCAAACATAGATATTACTCAGTTTGTTGACCATTTTTAACCGATCTTTGACTGATTTTATTCGATTAATCGGTTTGTTGACCGATTTTTAAGCAATTTTGACTGATTTTTAAGCGATTGCGTTGATCGATTTTTAAGCGATTTTGTTCGATTAGACCGATTTTGTTCGATTAATCGGTTTGTTGACCGATTTTTAAGCGATCTTTGACCAAAGCGATTAAATAGGCCGATTATGATAAATCAAGGCGCTTAGTGAGCGATCAGCGATTATGCGGAGATTAATCGGCCGCCTAGGCCGATTTTTACAACAGAGACAATAGGACAAGGTGTAAGATAGATTTAGGTGATTTAACCCTCTGATCCTAAATGTATATAACCCCCAGACGAAACGATTGGATGCACTTATAGAAAACTAATCATAATAATAACAAGAGTAGTAATTAGGTTAACACTGCTTCTCCCTATTGATTTTCTTCTATTTAATTACTTGTTTTGTTATTTACTTTTATTAGCATAATCTCTACAATCATAAAAACCCCTTTTAAACGTGACACTAAACTTAGATAGACTCCACACGCATAGCTCTTGGGACGACCTCGGCTTTACCAACTAGCTATACCTCACACGACCGGGTACACTGCCCGATAGTGCATTAGCTAGACCTTAGGTAAACGGGCAACTTTATAAATATTAAAATCTAGTCGGTAAAACCTGCATCACTTACCATCACCAAGTTTATATAGAACAAAGTTTCTAACTTTATCTCTCAGGCTGAGAATTTGTCTCCAACTCCAAGAATTATCTTGATTAGGTTTAGTGACCCAAATACTATCACCCTTAAGCCACTGACTTTTCACCTACCTAACCCATATAGAATCTTTATCAGTAATGACATTCCACAAGTGCTTAGCCATTAAAGCCTCATTCCAAACATGAAGAGATTTGAGACCAAGACCCCCCTCATTCTTTTGCATACACACCTCCTTCCAAGAAACACTGAATTTAAAGCTCTTAATATCATTAGTCTGCCACAGAAACCTTTTCATCATTTTGTCAATATCATCACAAATGCCTTAAGGAAGAATAAAGATTGAAGCCCAATACACATTTAAAGAAACCAAAACTGAAGCTATAAGCTGCAGCCTCCCAGCAAAAGATAGATGTTTATTATGCCATCCATCAATTCTCCTTTTCACATTTTCCAATAAAACAGTACAATCACTTTTGGCAATTCTGTTAGAATCAAGTGGAATTCCTAAGTATTTGACAGGTAAGATGCCTTTACAAAAAGGCATTACCAGCTTGATATCCTGTTTATTATGCTTTGATTCTTTTGCTATGAGTGTGCCGGTTAGTTTATTTATTCTAGAACTTGTGATTGTAAATCATTACAAGACCGCTGTGAGATCACATTTTTTGTGTGATATAAGTGTATATGCGTGATAAGAGGCAACCTTAGGATTTAACCTAAAAAGCCTTCCGTATTGATATTTAGCTAGTTACAATGACTAGCTAACCACCAATATAAACCCTATTGTTAGCGTTTATCTTTAACGTTATATACCTCTAGTTACACCTTCGGAGCCAATCTTTTCTTTTGTTAAAATCCAGAAAAATACAAAAAGATTTTACACTTTTTAGCCTAGCCTTACCCTTAGTCAAGTCTTGGTTGGTTGCTACCTATATGGCAAGATCGATATTATGTGGGAAATCATGAAGGTTCAAAGAAAGTATCAAACTCCATAAGCAGTGATCGAGATGAAGAAAAAGATAAGTCATCGCAACTATAAGATGACGATTGAAGTTGAGTTATATGTTAAAAAAAATGAATAAGTCATCGCAACTATAAGGTGACGAGAATAGCCAATGAGCTATGGAATAATGTATTGATTGATCAAGTATGGAGTTCTCAAAATTGTATGATAGTGGTTCGATGGTAGCAACATTTGGTTTATAGACTTTGACTATTTTGTATATTCTTTATCTTTAACCTTCTAAACATATCCCATGCCTTATCCCGACCTTTTGGCTTTGTGAAAATATCAAGTGCATTGACATGTTAGCGACCATCGGAGTTCTTAAGGAACCAGATAACGCGCCAACAAACTAAGGTTTACCCTTAGTGACCATCCGTTGTTTGGTAATGCAAGAATTCGCGCCAGCGATCTATTATATCTTGCATAAGATATTTGCGCATAAGTCTGATATAAACATTGAAGCCTCAAACCCCAATAAAAGACCTCTTTGATATGTATACTTGGTGCTCATGCCATGTCGGTGTAGTTTTGTTTCTTGTACAAGCTTACGGTAATATTAGATCATGACTGAGCAATGAGTGTGATTTCTCTTGTATACTCCACCAATCTAATAAATGAGTGTTTGAGTGAATTATATTTCATTCCTTTTTCGTGAGGTGATTAGTAATGTTCATCAAGCAAGAAGATCATTAGGGTATTGTCTAACATCTCGATTCTTCACTTAGAAAAGCTTAAAATGATGAATCTAACTTGTACTCGTACTTGATAGATTTGCATCACATTTTTCTTAAACATGTGTGTGTACCATGTGGATAATTATTTTTACTTTTATATTTGCTTGAGGGCAAGCAAAGTTTAAGTGTGGGGGATTTGATAACGCTCAAATTGTGCATGTTTTTAGTAGTGTTATTCGTACTTTTGTATATATTATTTGGTTATATTTATATGCTTTTATTACTTAATCGCACCAAAGTATGTTTGCAAAGTATATGTATCCAACTACAGGAAAAAGGAAGAAAAAGTGAAGGATTGATGAAGAAAACAAGGATTTACGATTGTACGAAGATTCTCGTGTCAAGAGTCAATCCAAAAAGGCATTTCAAAGAATGAAGATCCAATTATTCATTATTCCAAGTTTCAAGACAAAGAAAAGATCAAGTTGGGATGAAGAACATAGAGCCACGAGAAAGAAACAATCCAAATACGAAAGACCAAAGACATACTGTCAGCAGCCAACCATCCGATCGGACGTAGCCCGCATCCGATTCGGATGAAGGCCACGATGAAGACCAACCTATTTTGCTACAACTCTTTCATGAAGATTCTACCTCTTACCATTCGATTCTAGGTCCTTCCTACATTGATTCTAGGTCCTTCTAAGCTACTTGGAGGCCAAGTTGCAGCATTGATGACATCAAATAACGACATATTATTAGCATCATTTATCCTATGTATATTGCTTGTTTTATATTACTTTATATGAGATTTGATACTTAATCGCTTACTTTTGTAAATCTCAGTTATTATCAAGCAATTGGAGAAAGTTATGGAAAAAGGCGTGTTTTGGAGCAAAAACGAAGATATTAAAGAAAACCTACTGATCAGACACTTAATATACCCACTAAAATTCAAATACTTGCATATTTTTTTCAAAATACAAGTTTTCGATGCATGATGTACAATGCAAGTTAAGCATGTTTTGGGTGTATATGCAAATATGCAAGTTTTAGTGAGTATATATGCAATTGCCCCTTACAAACTAGAATTTGTTATAGCCAAAAATAGTCGGTTTAGTGTACACACTAGAATTTGTTATCCGTGATATGTACATTTTTCCTAAATAGATGGTTTGGAGTAATCTGAAGTTGTTTACATGGTGAGGTCATATCTTGTCTTGTTTCCAATTTATGTAGTCGCTTGAAAAAAATTAATTTCAAAGTACTTGTCGCCATAATGTAGGGTTAACATGCAACTATTATATGATGTATACGTGTATTAGATTGTAGTATGTTGACCTGAGCTCCATGTTTAAAACTCAAACTTATGTTAAACGTCCATAATAAGATCAAGCTTGGACTCCAACTCGTATCGCTCAAGCCGAGCATTTGACGAGTTGAGCACAACTAGCTCAACTCATTACAAAGGAAAATTATAGTGTTGTTAATTATCTGGATATTAGATTATAGCTATTTCTTTAAGAGAAATGCTAGACTCACATAAGAAATCCACGCAAAAAATCCACACGCTGATGTGTCAGCGGATAATTGGTGGATTTTTTTTAGCAGTTTCTCTCTTTTCTTTCTGATTAAACCAATAATCCGATGACACATCGTGTGAATTTTTGTGTAGATTTCTTATGTGGGTCTGGCATTTCTCTTTCTTCAAGGGCTTTTAGAAACATTAACGAAAATAGCAAAGGACTCCAATTGCAATATACAACATTACTAACGATACGACAGCGTTTGCCATCAATCAGGTTTTAGGCATCCATCCGCATCTAGTTCGTTCTATTTGACAGACACCAAAAAAAAACTCATTTCATTTCTTTCATATCAACGATCCAAACACAAAAAAAAAAATGGCTTCATCTTTGGCGGCGCGACAAGCTGGAAACTTGCTCCGTCTCTCTTCATCCAGATCGGGTTCTCTTATCCAACGCCGTGGCCTCGCTGGCGCCGCCGGTATAGATTTGTTCAACACACATTTTTTTTAATTTATAAAAATTTGAATAAGTGAATGATATAGTGTGTGTTTGATGAATTTGTATTAGATCATCATGGACCTGCTAAAGTTGATTTCTGGAAGGATCCAATGAGCCCATCCAAGTGGAAGGAAGAGCACGTCAGTCTACTCTTATTTCTTTATATGTTTTATTTTGTTTTTTTAGGGTTAGGGTTTTTAATTTATTTGATTGCTAGGTTGGATTTATGTGATTAAGATTATTTAGTCAAAATGAATATTCGTGTGTTTGTTTAGAATACGTTACCAGTAATGAAACAATGGTCGTCTGTTATACAATCTGTTAGAGTGTTAAGGTTGGTTAAAATTAATTGGTGTATAACATTGTTGGTCAGCGGTTATTTGCAGCAAATTTGATCACTTGTTATTTGTTAAGCATAATTCTTATGAGAACTGGTTGAAAATGTTTATGGAATGGGTAGATATTCTTAGTATATGAAGGATATATGTTGTAATACAAAAGGTATCACAAAGACTCAGAGTAGTTGTTGCTTACTTAGCTGACCCAAACATATAAATAATCATTAAAACGTAGTGAAAATCATTGGATGTCTATCACCGAAGGTCTATAAGGAGACCAGTTCGTTATACACAACCAAAGAGTAATAATGAATGTTTACAGTTGGGTATTTATTGTGTCTTTTGCTTACGTATGATTTAGCAAATGGGATGGTCAATTGTAAGTTATTCGGCACGTGCGATAGAGTTCATTGGTCCGTGTATTATCTTGAAATGTTTTCATAGTATCCATGTTTATATGTTTTTATTTTTATATATATGTTCTGGAAATATCTGGAGAATGTTTTGAAGTGATCTTTTACTCTTCTTTTCTTTTGCAGTTTGTTATTGTCTCTTTGGCTGGCTGGGGATTGGCAATCTTTGGTGGATACAAGGCGTTTTCAGGAGGCAAGAAGGAAGAGGTATACTTCAGTTGCTTGAATATGTTACTTTTATCTTGTTGCATTTCAGCTCTTTGAATAAACTAATCTGGCAGTAACTCTAATTATTCGTAGGCATGGTTAAATTCTTATGTCTTCCAACTTATTACTGAAATGTGCCAATTTATTAGAACGTAAAAGAAACCTGAGTAAAAAAAANTAGTTTTTTCAAATTTCATTTTTTTCAGATTTTAAATTTTTGACAGTTTAATTCTTTAACATTTCAATTCAGTAGACAGGTTACAATTTTATCAAAAATAACGGGGCCTAATAGTATTGAACAAAGAAGTAATAATATTTGCATGAAAGTGGGTGACGTATCGCATTAATTTTGGATCTTGTGGCACTCAATTGGATGATGTGAGGGCATTGAACGTAAAAGGAGCAAACAAAAAGGTTTTTGGCCAACAATGCATAGTGTGACGACCGAAATTTAATAAAGCACTTTCCAGTAACTGTTTGGATTAGTATTTTGACAATATAATAAGGATTTAAGCACTTCTAAGTTCTAACCAGTTGTTTTGAATAATACAGTTTCTGTATTAGTTTCCTTAGGACCTGTGCAAATATAATCCCATCAATTTAAATGCTAAGATTACGTTCTAATTATATAAATTTCACGAATCTCACCATTTGATAAAATAATTTTTTTCATGAAACAATAAGTGAATCCAAAGAATCACTCTTTACATTATCCCTCTTGTTTGTGTGACAGAAAAAGGTGGAAGCAACGAACTAAGAGGTTGAAGTTTGTAACAGAAGCTTTGTGCTAATAATTTCTTTGCATCAATGTAAGAATTACTGGAATCCAGATTTTGTGCTAGGGACAGTTTGGGCTCCTGAGTGTTTTGCTCTATTTTCCAGATTCTAATAGAATATTTTGGCTGATTGCCATTCCATCTTGCATTTCATAAATACATAACATGTTTGAATAACAAGCAACCTTTCAGCTCAGTATTTGTATTGATTATGCTCGTGAAAATCTTGAATACCAGTTAGTAGATTTCATAATAAGCTCTGGACAGCGAACTAACATTGAAGTGGCATTAAAATTCAACATTTATCAGTCTTGAATTAGAAAAAAAACGACAATTTTGAAATTGTTTCTAGTTAGAACACCATCTGAGATATATGATGATAAAAACAGTCAGTGTTATCTTGATCTGCTTCTGAGCCAATGCCGGATTCAGTCGAAGAATTCGTATCCGCTTCTATCTCTGCTTCATCTTCATTCGCTCTCTCAGCTTCACTCTTTGCTTTATTAGCTGATTGACGAACTCTATCACTTGAGTAGTTTTTGGATTTGAATCGGGTGACTTTTGTTAGTATGACCACCAGTTTGTGTTTCGATTGCTCAAATATATAATCTTTTTTTTATGTTTAAACCGCTCTTAATTAGCTAATCCAGGTTCTGTTGTTAGGAAAGTGTTTTGTTCTATATTCCAGATTCTAATAATATTCTTTTGGCAGATTGCGGTTCCATTTTGCATTTCATAAATATGTAACATATTTGAATAACGTCCATTCAGTTCAGTATATTTATTGATTATGCTCTTGAATATCTTGAATATCAGTTGGTAGATTTGATAATAAGTTCTGAACAGCGAACTAACATTGAAGTACATCCAATTTTAACACTCATTAATGTCTTGAATCAGAAAAAGGACCAATTGGAATTTGCTTCTGGTTAGAACACCATCTGACATATATGATGAAATTAATCGTCACCTAATCTTGATCTGCTTTTGAGCCATTGCTGGTTTCAGTTGAAGAATTCGTATCCGCTTCTCTCTGCTTCATCTTTATCCGCTCTTTCAGCTTCACTAGCTTCTCAAATGAACTCCCATCACTTGAGTAGTATCTGGACTTGAATTGTGTTTCTTCTATTGGAGCCACTTCTCTGTTTGCCTTAAGTCGACTTTTGTTAGCTTGACCACCAGTTTATGTCAAGATTGCTCCTATAAAAGATATTCCTTTGATGTTTAAACCGTTCTTAGTTTATTAAAGTTTCCTGGAATCTAGGTTTTGTTGCTAGGAACAGTTTGGATTCCTGAGTGTTTTGCTCTATTTTCCAGAACTTAATAGAATATTTTTGCAGATTGCGTTTCATCTTGCATTCCATAAATGCGTTGAATACAAGCATCCTTTCAGTTCAGTATTCATATTGATTATGCTCTAGAATCTTGAATGCCAGTTAGTAGCTTTGACAATTAAGTTCTGAACAGCAAACTAACATTGAATTACATTCAGTTATAATACTCATTAGAGTCTTAAATCAGAAAAAAAAAGAAAATAATTTGGAAATTGCCTCTAGTTAGCATATGATAAAATTAATCGTCCGTGTAATCTTGATCTGCTTCTGAGCCATTGCGGGATTCAGTCGAAGTATTTGTATCCGCTTCTATCTCTGGTTCATCTTCATCCGTGCTCTCAGCTTCACTTATTGTCTTATTAGCAGCTCGATGAACTTCATCATTTGAGTAGTTTCTGGATTTGAATCGTGTTACTTCAGTCGGGCCCACTTCTCTCTTTGCTTCAAGTTGACTTTTGTTAATTTGACCATCAGTTCGTGTTTCGATTGCTCCTATAAAAGATCTTCCTTTTATGCTTAAACTGTTACCAGTTTCTTTAAGACCCCCTGTATCTTTTGTGGTTAGTCTACTATCAGTTGTGTTGCCTGATACAATCTTTGCGTCATCACTACCCACAGTGAGATCCCGAGTCTCGTGTTCCTTTGAACTTACAAGTTTTCCCGACCCTCTTTGCTCTTCATCTACAGGCTTTTGAACTTTGATATTAGGGTTTATTACTTCTTTATGACCCTCTACAAATTTTTCTTGATTTGGTTTTTGCCCGTTGCTTGACAGACCAAACCATGATCTGACTCTAGTTGTAGTTGCTTTATTAGTTAAGTTGACTTCACGATTTGAAGGGTCGTCAGAGCTCACTGACCAGACTTTGGGTGGAGTTTGGAGGCTGCTTTTCAAATCCTTTATTTCGGATTCTTTGAGTTTGATCTCATTCTGCTTCTCATCAATCGTCAACTCTAGGGCTCGTTGTTCATCTTTCATGGATCCTATGGTTGATCGCATCTCCATAATCTTGTTAGTGAGTTCAGTCTTCTGGGTCCTGAGGGAGAATAGTTTTGCATTCAAATCTTGATTCTTCCTCTTGTTTTCTTTTACATACTGCCTTTCTTTCTGCACAATTAAGATAGCTGTGGGTATATCATAATAACTTTAAGATTTAATTACTGTCAGATTTTATTAAAGAATGTTAACAATCTTGTATTCTTTTATTTATCTAAACTATGGACTATCAAAACATAGTGTGACACATCAACTAGGTGACATGCATAATTCATGAAACAAACCACATTTAACTTAATTACTAATGAAAGATGAAGTTGATCATGAAAGTTAAGTAACCTGCAAGAGAAGGTTCAGAGTAAGTATTTGTCGATCTTTATCCTTGATAACGAGGTTAAACAGACGCCTGTCTCGCACTTTCTGAACCACCATGACTCCCATTACACCAACCAGAATCACCACCACCACCATTGCAATCTTCTTCTTCTTCATCCACACCCCACCACTCCCACCGCCTCCTGCGCCGCAGTTGCTTTGTGGGTGTCCCTTCATTCCCATAACAAATTTCGCCTTGTTTATGTTTTTTTGTAAGCTTGTTGAGTAGAGTGTGAAAGGTTAGCGGATTGAACAAGGTTGTTAAAAAGGGTAAGAATGAGTAGGCAGGTGCATGGGAATTGTGCCCCAACTAAAAGCTCATTTTACTTTTTTTGTTTTGTTTTTAAAAATTTGTATAGACTTGAAATTAATGTTTGAATGGTAAACACGCAACAGTTCTGCATGTCATCTAATTGGTGTTCTCTCAATTATATTGTTAACTTTTCTTTTGTTGTTTTTACTTTTACTTTCTTCTGTTAACCATATGCTATCAATGTCATTTCGAACTAGGTAATGTCATTTACAGTCGAACTAGGTAATGTCATTTTACAAGGTAATGTCCGATGCCACTTGTACAACTATATATGTCGTAGTAACAGAAGACCAGATTCTCAACTCTTTTTTTTTTTTTTTTTTTTTTTTTTTTTT
>LBNU01005551.1:0-17952 GCA_014162995.1 Artemisia annua | reverse complement strand
AAGAACAGAAACACAACGACACACGGTTCCTCCAACAAAACAGAATCAAACATCAAAACATAATCCAATAAAACATCTGATCTGTAATTAATAATACATCATCATGGGTTGCTCCTCATCCCTTCCAGGTACTCTTTATTTAACCAATTTCCTTAGTTTAAGGTTGTACTATTTCAATCTGATATAATCTTCATCAAGATTCTTATAGTTTGTTAAATTTATGGATTTTAAGCTGTAAAGATTGTTAATTTGAGTTTGAATTGGTGTAAAGTTTTGAGCTTTATTAGGTTTAGTATTGTTTTTATGACTTTTTGAGGTATTTGTGTTGAAGTTGTGGCTTTTTGATGATTGGTTTTGTAGATAGGAGTGTGGGGCGGGTTGGTGGACTTAATCCGGAGAACGGCGATTCGGATGCTAAGAATCTTCGTGTTAAGGTACTTTTTCTTGTTTGTTAAAGAAGTTAGTGTTTACCTATTTTGGTTTTTGGGTAACCATGGTTTCCGACCTTTTGGCCAACTAATCCACGGGGTTTGAACCCACCACCAGACAAACACAAAACCGGGTAAAGCCCTCCCCCTTTTTTTGGAAGGTTGGTTGTTTGCACCTAGCATGAATTGAACTTGAGACCTCTCACATTTAGTGACGATGGGTGTTTTGAGTATCATTAATCCATGATATGATAGATTTTAGTATATCTTGTTCAGCGTTGTTGCTATAGGGTAGGAGATAGCATTTCATACTTGATGATATGAATAACGAGAGTGGCATTCTAACAGGATTGTAGGAACGAGTTTTGGGTTTAATTATTCGTACCTCCATGTTTTTGGTATATCGTAGGTCTTAATGTCATATTGATATGGTTGGATTAGTTTTTTGAATGTCCGCTAAAATGTGTTGATACAAAATGAACTCGTGGAGGTCTTGGGTAGTTGGGTTCGTACCTCCATGTTTTTGGTATATCGTAGGTCTTAATGTCATATTGATATGGTTGGATTAGTTTTTTGAATGTCCGCTAAAATGTGTTGATACAAAATGAACTCGTGGAGGTCTTGGGTAGTTGGGTTAATTTTGTGGTTCCTCGATATATATGGAACTAGTCTTGGTTTGATAGACATGGCAAGAACTCTATAAAGGACTATGAGATAATTATATGCCTGATTACTGATTAGTTATAGTTACATTTATTTATTAGGTGGTCTAAAAGGTATATTTTTTCGCATTAATTGATACGATAACATGCCTATAGAACTTGACTTTACCTAATATGCATTAGTGATTCTCATGCAATGATAGCTACAATTCTGAAAAATGCAGTGATTTATGAAACCAATATGATGAAAGCAAAGATATTATTAAGAAAAAAAATATATATTATTAAGAAGTCCATGATATAATAAGAAAAAAAATATTATTAAGGGGATAGATCTTGGCCATTTTGAAGTGACTAAATGAAGAGGGATCACATTGAGATTTGAGCATACTATGCTGTTTGGGCATTAAGTCTTCTATCGAGATTTTAGCTATTTAATCTGGACATGGTAAAATTGACCCAAATGGCCCTTGTACACTAGAAAGCCTTGTGCTTGGTTACTGCTGCATCTTGGATCTCATTCAAGAGACCCTCTCTATATTTCTTTTATTTTCTAAGTTTGAGTTTGAGTCTTGGAGAAATGTATCATTTACCCATTTCATGTGGTGATCAGTTTCAGCCCCTAAAAGGAAATTGAAAGAGAACATATGAAGTTGATGGACGTTACACCTACACACTAGAAGACTAGCATTACTTTGTCGTTGCCTTTAGATCCTTGTATATCTGTCTTACATTACACCATGGTATTAAACGCCCCCTTTTCCCTGGAAAATCACAAGTTCACAACTGAGTGATGTTAAATGAAGCTTGAATGTGTCTTTATTTGCAAAGAGGACCGTGATTCTTCATGGCTCAACTTTTAGTATTTTTTTCTTTTTATTTTTTGGGTAAAAGGGACCTTCCACCCTGGTAAAATATATTAACCAATAAAACGTTGAAAGTACAATGGAATGTAGCTGAAGTACCACATTAACCTCAAGCAACCGCTTGAACTACCCTAGATCATTTATGACAGGCCATAAATGAACCACTAGCTACCAACAACTAGAACAACCAATAAACAACATAAGATGACATGCCAATCTTATGAAAAAACAAAATAAAATACTACTTCCTAGCACGGCCTTGAAGCTTGAACTCCTTGAATTGTTCTGGTGAGTTGTTTACTTGAGCCGCATACTCATCTTAGAAAATGGGTTAAAAAAGTTTTGGTCCTAGTATATATTTTTTTTCTTCTTTTTAACATAAACGCAAGTTGCCTATAAAGCATAAACACAAAAACTACCTCAACCGCAAAAACCTAGCTATCTAACCGCCTATTCTAATTCTATCTCTCCACGCATTCCTATTAGAGGTCATGTCCTTGGACTAGAGAAGCTCCTTCATGTCCTGCTTAAGTCTATCCTCCCACCTAAGTTTTGGTCTACCTCTTCTCCTCAAGCCGTCGACTATCAAAGCTTCGACTCTCCTTACTGGCGATGTTTGTGGTCTCCTCATGACATGTCCAAACCATCTCAACCGTCCTTCCCTCATCTTGTATATTATAGATTCGATTTCAAGCTTTGCTCTAAAAACTCCGTTCAGAATCATGTGTAACATTGTTTTACCACAAGTCCACCTTAGCATCCTCAATTCCGCCACTTCCACCTTGTTTGCTTGAGCTTTCGTAATCGGCCAGCACTGTAACCCTATAAAAAAAATTCTTATCCAAAGTAGAAAATTTTGTGAGTAGAGTCGTGGAGATAATTACTACTCCGTATGAGGAAGTGATAACAAACTGTAGTTCAAAGTTATTACTGTTCCTCTGGATATTTTTCGTCTGTTTTAATTACAATCTATAACGGATCTCTTCCTACAGTACTAGACGGGACTAAAAGATACACTATATTGATGTTCACTGCTACTTGCTAAGGTTTTTATACTGAAATTCGAAAGCTCTCTTTTCTTTCATTCTTTCCGGTTCCAACGTATCGAGTTGACTTGAATAGTAATCAAATAATATGTTTTCCTGGTGACGAATTTGTATGTTCCGATTTCTTTTTGCATGTTCCTATTCCAGATTCTAATCCAAAGTTCTAAAATAGGATCTAAGTTTTTGCTCTTTGATATTTTTACTTTCATTGTAATTTTCTACTATTAGTTTCCGTTTTCTGTGACCGATGTTGTCCTATACCAACTTCATATTTCATAATTTCCGTAATTCTGTCCATATGTTCTGCTCTACCTCAATGTCATAGTAGGTGGTCGTGCGCTACCCAACATTTAAATGTACTAAGTTATAAGTGATCTTGCCATTGCTTGAGCCCAATTATCTTATAAAGTATAATAGCACAAGATATTCACGACTTGTGAATCTCTATTATCTGCTGAATGTGATCTTGCATCATTGAATTATGAACAGTAAGGCAGGAGTTGATCTAATGAATCCTACTTATAGTAAATGTATACTCGTATCTTTCCTTGATGTACTGCTGTATTGAGCCTCAATTAACTCCACTCTCTTATATCAATCGTCAACTATTTATTTAATTACAGCTGGTGCTATTAGGGGACTCTGGTGTTGGGAAAAGTTGCATTGTTCTTCGCTTTGTCCGTGGTCAGTTTGATCCAACATCCAAGGTAACAATATATTATTTACTTTGTCAAGTTAAATAACAGATTAAGATTTGATATTGAAGTTTCTTTTCGGTCATAATTCATACCTTGAAATGGAAACCATCACGTGATTCACGTATATTTATCATTTCACGAATTATTTCAGGTGACTGTTGGAGCTTCATTCTTGTCACAGACAATAGCTCTACAAGACTCGACAACAGTTAAATTTGAAATTTGGGATACCGCAGGCCAAGAGAGGTAATGTTGCCATATAAACTTTACTTATTCATTGAGTTGATTGTCCATATGCTTTCGTTTTGTTGACTTGGTCAACATGGATTTCTATTTTTACTGCTTCGCACTTACATGATAGACTTGTTTTGTCTGTCCCTATTGTTCAGGTATGCAGCACTGGCCCCACTTTACTACCGAGGTGCGGCAGTTGGAGTTATTGTATATGATATAACTAATCCTGACTCATTCCATAAAGCTCAATATTGGGTCAAGGTATGACCATTGGTATCCAATGCCTAGACTTTGGACTTCATATCAGTTTAGGATTTAAAATTTACACAATGGCAAATGCATGTTTCCATATCTACGATGATTCTTTTTAGTAGTAATTAAATTAATTTTGTGTTCTGCAGGAACTACAAAAGCACGGGAGTCCTGATATTGTCTTGGCTTTAGTTGGTAACAAGGCAGATCTTCAAGAAAAAAGGGAGGTGTCAGTTCAAGTAAGAAATATGTTTTACATTTCATAGACTAAATAAGAGTCGGAAACTTTGACGTATTTACCTAAAAATGGGTAAATAAAGACTACGTTCTATCTCTAACAAGTCAAACGAGCAAAAATAGATTAGCTTTAGGAAAACGGCTAAACCGATCGAAAGTTGTCTTAAGAAGTGTTTTCTAAAACCTTCTTAATCGTTCTGTTGAAAGGATTAAAGTTACTATTGTGATAATATAATATCTGCAATCATGTTTAACACACTAATTCATAAAACTGGGGAAAAAAATGATCTAAAAGTGTTTCTGGCCAACCTAACCCGGTCGTACCCACACGAAATCACCAGTTTTGACCCATTACCCGACCAACCCATTTGCCACCTCTAGACCAAGTGCACTCTTTTGGGTTGCATTGGGTAAATAATATTGCGATGTACCCTTGTTTAACGTTGTTGTGGTTGTTTTGCCAAAGGATGGAATGGACTATGCTGAAAAGAATGGTATGTTCTTCATTGAAACATCTGCCAAGACAGCTGATAACATCAATCAGCTATTCGAGGTACGACAGTAACTTCTTTTATGTATTCTCTTATATATGTGTTTCATGTGAAAGGACATCCTGGTTCATTCTCTGTAAAATGTTATTCGCAGGAAATTGCAAAGAGACTACCGCGACCCACTCCATCATGATACCATATATCGGAAACATCAAGTAAAGGTCGTTATCGCTTCTTGTCGTGTAACCAAGGGGAATGTATGTATATTTATGAATGGTGTTTGATCTTTAATTTTCATATTTGCTTAACCTCTCTGTGTGCCCTCGGTTAACTTGTAAAACCACAAGCACTTAAATTGAGTAAATGGCATTGTCTCATTGTTAAACTTTGGTATTTTGTTTCAAATCGCCATTATATATCTACCAACGATCGAATGGACATTCTTAAACGTACAAATGTACAACTTTACAGTATTTTTTTTTTATCAACTATCTTTGAAATCACAAGGCGGATTGATTCTTTGGACTTGCATTTAGTTGACTAGACGGATGTGGCACCTGTTAGATCAAGTGCAATAGTGCCCTAACATTACCTCTGTCAAATCAGCGTCACATCATCTTTTCCTTCCACCACTAAACAGGTGTAGCTACGACCAAACCCAAATACCCGTATTATTATTATTTGGGTTTGTTTTGTGTCTCATGACTTGGTGGTTTGCACCACCCATTCAACCTCAAAAACACACCACCGTGTGTGGTGGTGATGGTGTTATAGACACGTTGGGGTGTGAGAGAGAGAGAGGGAGAGGGCTCTTACGCTCGGTCTTAACCTTGTTCACCTTTTACCCGCGATTTGCTTGAAGTAACATGCTCTATGATTACATGTAACTAGAAGTCTTCGAGTATTCCAATCTAGCAAATTTACAACCAAGGACTGTATGTGAGTTTGTTATTTCAGAAAGACATATTTACACAGTTTTAAACCACATTCGTACCTTTTGAAATGGTATCCCTTCCCCTGAAAGGTACACACATCATCTTACACCTTGGTAGTTGGCACCGAGAACTGTCTTAACTTGATAACTGTCTTAACAAAGATCTACGATTGATGCAGGTACGAAAGGTTTGTTTGTTAAAATTTTCTATTAAGTTATATTTAATTAAGAGATAACTTTACGCAGACATTCTCAGTTTTATTACTTAATACTAGTTATAATACCCGTGCACGCACGGGGTTTCGAGAAAAATTTAATTATATAGTATTATCGTTTAAAAACAGAAAATCTTATGTATATTTTAAAAGTTAGAGTATCAACATGTGCGTAAGTAAGAAAAATAGTTAGCAGAAATTGTAAATATAACCGTGGCATCGATCTTGTATTTGATTCTTGAGCGTGTCTTCTTATAATGTTATTGGGCCAAAGGTTCTTTGATCACATGAGTTTACACATAAATCAAATTTATTTTAAATTTTTTGTTTACTATATGAATATATAAGAATTTAACCGTGAAAATTATGATATAAGTACAACTAATAAGTATGCATGAGTTTTTCATTATGTATTAATATCAATTAATATTTTGTAAAAATTTTATTGGATGAAAGATTTAACTTTGTTTAGCTGACATAGATGTTAATGTTGAGGTTGATGTTGTTGTTTAACTTTAACTATTGATATCATGTTGTACAAAATGTGCGAGTTTAGTAGCACATAGTGACCGTTGATGGAGTTAAAATATACTCCGTAAAGTTTTTTAAAAATGTTTTTCCAGATATCTGTATTTATTATTATTATTATTATTATTATTATTAATTACAACTACAATCTATTCATATTACAACTAATTTAGATTACAATTGCAATTTCTTTAATAAATTAAAATTCTATTACATTACAAATTTTTCAAAAACATATTGCGTACCAAACGGGCCCAAGAGAAATTCTATATTCACATACTTTTAACAAAATAATCTTCACACAATGATATGACATAATGGCTTGTACATCTTTTAGCCAATTGCAATATGAGGGAGAATAAATTTGAGTTGAATTTAGGGTGACACATATTTTGTGAGAATTTTTGTAAATTTTATGTGAACATCATTTAAAAATAATTCAGCTTAACAATATTATTTTAAAGTCACAACTCACATGTTATCCAATAAATAGATTAGACATACTTTTGAGTTGGTGTAATGATACAATCATATAACTTCTTATTCACAAAATGATTTGTTATAAAAGAAAGAACTAATGAAGGAAAGAGTGACGATGAGCCCCAATTCATGATGTCACCTCATTTTGTGAAAATATTTGTAAATATTACATTGTCGTAGCATTTTTTTTTAATCTTGACAAGTAACCTAAACAACCTAACCACAAATTATAGATTGAGTAGCTACGTATAATTGTCAATCTCACTAGTTATAATACCCGTGCATGCACGGGGTTTCGAGAAAAATTTAATTATATAGTATTATCGTTTAAAAACAGAAAATCTTATGTATATTTTAAAAAGTTAGAGTATCAACATGTGCGAAAGTAAGAAAAATAGTTAGCAGAAATTGTAAATATAACCGTGGCATCAATCTTGTATTTGATTCTTGAGCGTGTCTCCTTATAATGTTATTGGGCCAAAGGTTCTTTGATCACATGAGTTTACACATAAATCAAATTTATTTTAAATTTTTTGTTTATTATATGAATATATAAGAATTTACCCGTGAAAATTATGATATAAGTACAACTAATAAGTATGCATGAGTTTTTCATTATGTATTAATATCAATTAATATTTTGTAAAAATTTTACTGGATGAAAGATTTAACTTTGTTTAGCTGACATAGATGTTAATGTTGAGGTTGATGTTGTTGTTTAACTTTAACTGTTGATATCATGTTGTACAAAATGTGCGAGTTTAGTAGCACATAGTGACCGTTGATGGAGTTAAAATATACTCCGTAAAGTTTTTTAAAAATGTTTTTCCAGATATCTGTATATAAATTTTAAATAATAATTACATGAGTCGTTCTAAGTACAATCGCGTATATTTATCTTCATATCACAGTAACTCGTACTTACCATTTGATATTTATATTACCGTTAATAACAATTTAACTGTATTTAATATTCAAACCCGTTTACGTATAGATTAAACTTTTAAATAGGATAACATGAGTTCTTATTTATATCTAACATACATAATAAAAAGATATTTTAATAGATGAAAGTTTAAAACTAATATTTATTTTAAAAGTATTTAACGTATATTAAAACTAATTCGTACATTTATAAAATTTTGTAAGTTTAATGGATAGAAGTCTCAAACCAATATTAATACTCATGCAATTGTAAACAAAGTTCATATTATAAAGTGTAGGGGGTATAAAGTGTAAGGGGTTATTTGTTTATTATCTAAAGTTATCAAAAAACATGGAGATTTATAAATTTACACTTAACTCCATATAATATATTTAAAATTTAACCACTAATGTTTTATTAATTACCTCCTCTTTTTTTAAGTTTTTATTTTCATAAATTTGACACCTATATTTTTATGTGTTTTTTTCCTTAATCAAATTTTTCACCAAATTTATTAAAGTTTGATCAAAATCAATTTAATTTTTACTTTTTATTGGCCAATCATATTGCTCGATTTCGCCTATGTGTCAGAATCGAGCATTCCTATTGGTCTAATTTTTTTCCACTAAGATTGTTTTGTCAAAAAAACTCCGAAATGATGTAATTCTTTTATTATATAAAAGATTCTCAGCCATCTTTCTCTATTAAGTTACAAACAAACAGTTTTCATATAACTTAATGAATTCATTTTTTTTCATATTAAGTTAATTTAATTAATTCAAATTAAATGTTTTATTTTTATTTTATTTTTCTCTCTATTTTTTTTCTCTTTATTATTATTATTATTATTATTATTATTATTATTATTTTTTTTTTTTAATGAATTCACTTTTATTATTATTATTATTATTATTATTATTATTATTATTATTTTCGTTTGTCCATTTTCATATTTTAATCGATCAAGTGGTTCTAAAGTGAAAATGACTTTATATTGATGTACAAGTGTAATGGTATCACTTGCCTTAAATTGTATGCAATTTGAAGTAGACTGTAAGTGAAAATGACATTTTATTTAGTATACAAGTGTAATAATAGTATTTGTTTTAAACTGCACACAATTTGAAGTACACTTTTAATTTGAGTGTTATATTAACATTTCTCTTATCTCTTACTTCGCAATGATCAGCGATATTGAAATTTCGACAAGTATATTGTTAGAATTTTATAATCATGACTATCAAATATAATTACTAATATCAAGTAGCACAAGATGCGAAAGCATAGGATCACGTATAACAAATAATAGTTAACTAAAACATAAATAGAAAACGTACCGTATGCGATTCTTGATCAATGGAAGAACAAGTGATGAACCCTAATTAGGGTTTATGTAGATCTATGAATAACCCCTTACCGTTTTGTTATTTGATCTCGTGATAACAACAATAGTGTGTTGTTACCTCGTTCTTGTACACACAAATTAAACCGTATTAAGGTTTTGCAAGAAACTACACAAGAGTAATTTTGGTTCACAAAATTCGACCCACGAAAACCCTAGGGTGTTTGTACGATCGGTTTGAGGACAAGAAAGAGAGAAAGAAAGTTAGGGATAATTGTGTGCACAAAAGTTATGTCAAACCATTAACCCTTGATTTCTTTATATAGTGTTAATAAACTTGGTCACCAAGCAAAGATCCCTAACCTCCTTATGGAGAGTATTCGGCCGCCCCATAGAACTCAAGGGGAGTTCTAGATCTTTCTTGGTTACCATAATACTTAAACACATTCTTTCCTTATTTACGTCTAACGGTCGTTAGTCATTTAACGGTAAATACTAACGGTCGTTAAGTACTTGTGTCTAATAATAAATATAAAAATATATTTATTATTTTTCCTTAATACTCATTTGCAATGTGTGCAATCCCGAGGTCTCGTGTTCGATTCTAGACATTTACATATAAATATATAACCATATTTCTAACAGCTCCCACTTGGTTATTTATTAATAGTAAAATGATATTGGTCGGCGTCTTGCAACACTTCAATACCCCTAGTTCAAACCGAGCTGAGTTTCCTGGAAAACTCTTAACGATTCACCGTTATTATTATCCTTTTGTTTCTAATACTCTGATTAATAAAGAAATAAATCTTTATTAATTTTCAGTTTCTCGTATATCAATGATTGAACAAAATTACCAAAATATCTTAACGTATTCCAGATAGACTTTGGGCGTGGCCACGCAAACATTTTGTCAATCCTACGAGTGGCCCATAGTATTAAACTTCAAAACAAATTTGAAGGAACAAATTCTATTTTGACTACAAGACTAACCCATGAACTTTGCAACACTTCTGAAAACAACCCTTATAACTACCAGTTACGGTTAGCGGTAAATTGCTCCACAGAAATGCACTACATTCATGACACTTATCTGGTATCTCAAGTCTGAGGATAACTAATTATGATTTACTTAGATAAGTAACATCATGCAGTTTGGGATAAGTCCTATATTCAATTCATTGAATATCATGTGAAATTGGTATGTCAACGCATCAATATACTTCAAGTATATTCTAACCAATACTCAGATTTGTCTTCCCTTAATGATATTCCCATATCATTAACCAACAATGGACAAGTTTAGAATAACATAAGTTATTCATGGATTTAAACATACAAATATAGGACACAATTTATTATCAATGAAAACAAACGTACTAAGTACTTTAATTCATTATGAATAATAATTGCTTAAAGTCCTTTATCCAAATACTAAAATAGATCAATGCATGATAATTCTAGTTAATGAATTATGCCTCAAGTCATGTCAATCATACTTGTTGACTAGGCATAAATCAACTAACTTTGATCTATAGGAATTTTGAGAATACTTATTTCAAGAATTTATTAGCGAAATTCTTGTATGTGTAAATCCAACTATTTGATATATATCTACATAATATTTCATAAATGGTGTGATATCCTCAACCACCAATTTATGACAATCAAACTTTCAAACACTTTAAAGTTTAAAGTATTCTAATTCTTTAATGTATAATGCAACTATGCTCTTAGTTGAGCACAACTAGTTCACATGGCCATTTAACAAGGATAAAATCCTACCACGACTAGTTTTGAGTGTGATCTTAATTAAACCAGCATCATTGTATAAAACTACAATATGCTCTTTAAAATCCCGTAAACTTAATATCCATTGTGTAATGTTTGATGCCTTCCAATCCTTCAAGATTTATTGTCGGCTATAACAATTACGCAACAATTTGCCATATTGTTTATACTTAGAATTAGGAGCAATTTCCAGGTTGAGGATCATTATTCTAAGTTCGAACATATTCCATTAGAATATACATTACACAAGTTATATAATAACTTTTATTGGATATCAAATATTGTCAAATCACTGAGCATGATACAACAATAAAATGATATACACGAAAATCCTTCAGTCATACTTAGATTTTATTCATACTATATCTTTACAAATATATATATCAATTTAGTCTTTCAAAATGATATATCATATTCTATTAGATTTATTTACCGCACGAGTTTATTAAACAATAAACTCTTGTTCCAAGGTTGTATGTTTTATTTTTTAAATCATCTAAGTAAATTTTCATTCCAATAAGACTTAACATTTTACTTATATGGAATGTTACTTCTTATATGTTATGCAACATATATGATTTAGTAAATTAAATATAATACTCCCACTAGCTTTCAGGAATACTTAGATTATCTTATTTCAAATATAAATCAAATCATTGATTATTAATTAAACATAAGAGTAATCTTCTATATGCATGAATTATCCATTCATGGATTATTGCACTTTGTATACTTCCAAAGATTTATTTGAATTCATAAACTCCTTTTGATTACTTATCGTCCTCACTCAAGTAATCATTCAAGAAAGAGTTTTGATATTTATTGTCAAAATTCATATTCATATAAATATGACAATTACCATCTTTGGATTTTTAATGTGCTTAGGAAAGAGTATTCAATCATAGTTAATTGCTTAAATATGATTAATAATCTTGTCATAAGACATACATTAAAATATGTATACAATTTTGTCCATATGAGTTTTAACAAAGATTTAAACCACTAGGGTTACATTATCTTTGAATAAACTCATCATCATTCTCTAACTATTAAGAATTAAGATAAACCAAATTTGTAAAATTTGAATATCTTTATGAACAGCATCTATAACATTCATAGTATGAGTAGTTTACCCAATCCATTATTTGGTAATACTTCATCATATAATTCCCAGCATATTAATCAAATACCTGAGATATCCAAGTGGATCTATGAATGATAATTCCATCATCATGAGGTTTATCATTTACATGTTAAGCCTCATCATGATCTTTACTAGTGTGTTTTTAGAAGATTATGTATTTTGTAATAAACTCCCACTTGCCTTTAGTAATCTATAGACTATCTATAAATACTTAGCAATAAGAGCAACAATCCAATTTTCTCTTTTTGGGATATTACAAATACACATTGAGAGTTCCTGACATGCTTTGTTAATAACTTTCACATAAGTATCTTAACAAATTCTGAACTTCAATTTTAAGACTTAATGTGATTCATCACATTCCATGATGTCTTATAAATCTTCTAGGAGTCTAATTGAGTATATTAAATTCATACTCAATTTTCTAACCTTGATAACTTTTGGAAGAAAGAAGTTATAGTTATCTTTAATCAAACAATAACAATAAAGTTTGATTCTCCTAACCGAACATACCATAAACTTGTGGTATTTTATTAGGACTCATATTGTCAGACAATCTATCAATATGAAAGATAAACTTATATCTTTTAGCTTGTCTATTTACCAACTAAATCAGCTTAATGATAAAATAGAATTTCCAAGCCACTTTGCATGCTTTATAACCTAAGTACTTATTAATCAAGTTACTTCTTGTTCATGTTTCTATAAGAAGACATAAACTGTTATAATCCCATTACACGTTATTAATCATTGATCAACTCAATGACTTCTTGTATATGTCTTAATTAAAAGACCATAACAAGTTAACGTCTTACTTTATTATAAGTCTTGTAATACTTAAAAGACTTCATGTTTATAACTATAGAATACAATATAAACATGTATAATTAAAGTAATCATGAACACCATCATTTGGTTTCAATAATATTTTCAAGTTAACTCACTACTTCATTTATTTATGTCATTCTAAGAATACATAATTATTGAAGTAGTATTATATTACTTCATGCATTTATGTCATTCCAATAATACATAAATATTTGAAGTTGTCTTGTTATCATATTGACACATGTTCTAATAGATGTCTAACTTAGAAACAGTAAATTATCCATGTAGGTCTCACGCATACATGGAAATTCACCTTGTTGTTGGAATTTAGTCTGCGTCTCACGTTTACTAAATTTCAACACCAAGTGTTTCTTAGAATAGATGTATTAATCATATTAGAACTATAGTCTCTTACTATGTAGTTAAGAGAATCCTTTAAATCATATTACTATGTGTTGTACCTTGCACACAATCAAGATTTCTCCCACTTGTGCATGGAACAACATCAAGTACCACATAAACAACACGCACGCGTTTGTTATTGTGAACATTATGATTTGTGTCATAACTAGTAGATATAGAGTCACTCAATCAATCAAGGAAACATACATGACTATCCTTGAAAATATTAATGTCTATATTTTGGAAAATAATTATCTTGAGATATACAAAAGATAATCTGAGATATACAATCAAGACAAAAGTCTTATAACTCCCACTGAATTAGAGAACATTACAATAATCCCTTATTCAGTAATAGGCACACAATACTCCCACTGAATTTGACAATATTGTAAATGTTTCATTAATCAGTAAAAGGAATTAGTGTACTATTTACTTTCCTACATCTTTTGAGAAAAACCCATTCCAACAATTATATAGGTTCTAAAAGAATGTATTCAACTATGTAAATGTGATTCATCACATTCCAAACTATTAACTTGAAAAAACTGGGCATGCAATTTCTTCTTGAATAGATCTATCATACCAACAATTGTATGTAGTATCTTTAAATGGTCAAAACAAAACAACTAGATAAAATTGCTAGTTTGTCTTTTACCATTTTGCGGTGATTTGTCTAGTTTCTATTTTAATAACTCATAAAGTGCAAATCATCTTACTATTAAAGATTATGAGTTATTTATTTAGAAAATAAACAATTCTAATTATCCTATTGTACCTTTCTCATTCATGAAAAGGATTAGGATTAAGTCTCACACTTCTCTATATGGAAAGAAGACTATGTTTATTCTTTTCATAAAGTTGATTCTAACCAAAAACCCATACGGGTGTAGATCAATTTACTTGTGAAAAGAATAACTTATGTTTACGGTTCAATGTTGCATTAATATTTAAAAGAATTTTCAAAATTCAATTGTAGTATTTTCGATAATACATGTTTTCAAGAAAATATAATACCCATGGAAATATTAATATAACCAAATAATTTTCTTGAAAACCTAGGATCCAACTTTTCATAATTTCACTACGTCAGTTGATCTGCCATATAGTGAATCTTTATAAAAGGTGGTAATCTGTCGAACAATAATTGGCAAACAAGTTTTCCAATTCCTAGAAAATTATGGGATTTACATCAAATTGATTTATCAATTTGCAATGTAAGCATGTTTCATCCCATCTCATGCCGTAAGCTCTAGGTCTCACGCATCAACTTACTTAAGTCGTCTAACTTAGAAACTGCAAATTCTCCATGTGTGGTCTCACGCACACTCGGAAATTTACCTTGTCATTAATCTTGGTCCGGGTCTCAAGCATACCCAAAATTAACTTCAAGTGTTCCTTATAGTTAGATGGCATGTGACTTAAATTTTAGGGTATTTAGTTTTTGATGTGTCAAAAACATGTATAAAGATGCATGCACTCATCTTTATGACATAAAATTTTACAAAACAATTTTTATAAATCCAATTCATTAACGTGAGCACGATCAACAAGGTTTTAATTGAGGCGTTGAGAAACTTACAGCATTGCCTTAAGGTGCTTCGTACAATAATGTTTCAAGATGACACACAGGCGAGTGTAGAGACAGAATGGAGTATCTCTAAGGTCACAATTTAATGCGAAACCAGACTTATACCTCACTTTATAGTGTATCATTGAGTCTTGAAAGGCATCAAGGTACAGTCGCACAAATCAATTAAAAGTTTATGATTAAAGCTCAAAACTTGGTTTCACCATTATTAGTCCAACTAATTTTTCTTTTGAAAATTACCCTTGTTATTGCTTACAATTTAATAAACACATAACACATAACAAGTAATTTAAAAGAAAACACATAACCAACTAATAAATAAATAAAGCGGTGAAAACAATTAGCCACATGCAAGTTTAATTAGATAAAACCCTAATTAAAACAATTCTAGGTTTATAATGTGTATAATCAATCAAAGCTTTCACTTTGCACAAGTGAGCCACATCCATCGAATAATCGATTGCGTAAGCTAGGATTGATTAGTACACCACATAACACGCAAATTGATTTTAATTATAATTGGAGTCTTCCCCAATTTTAGATCTATCTAATAATTAATGTGTGAAACAATTACTTGCAAACAATAAATAATCCATGACTAACATGCATGTTTTGTCATGAATTCATGCATAACAATTACCATATAGCACATCAATATGTAACAAACCTAGGGTTTCTATCCAATTTTATTAATCAAATTAATCAAAACACAAAACCCTAAAACATGTTACAAACCTAGGGTTTCTAATTAATTACTAATTAAATTAATTAATTTTAAACCACAAACCCTAATTAGGGCTTATGGAGAAATCGACCCCCCCATAAATTAGGGTTAGGGTTTTTAATTTTCTAAAAAAAAATTAAAGAAAAACCCTAGAAACAATAACATGTCTATCTAAAACAATTAAAGATACGTTTTTTATTGGTTTTAGTAAGCAATTACATGTTATACATGGCTCGTGATGCCACTGTTAGAATTTTATAATCATGACTATCAAATATAATTACTAATATCAAGTAGCACAAGATGCGGAAGCGTAGGATCACGTATAACAAATAATAGTTAACTAAAACATAAATAGAAAACGTACCGTATGCGATTCTTGATCAATGGAAGAACAAGTGATGAACCCTAATTAGGGTTTATGTAGATCTATGAATAACCCCTTACCGTTTTGTTATTCGATCTCGTGATAACAACAATAGTGTGTTGTTACCTCGTTCTTGTACACACAAATTAAACCGTATTAAGGTTTTGCAAGAAACTACACAAGAGTAATTTTGGTTCACAAAATTCGACCCACAAAAACACTAGGGTGTTTGTACGATCGGTTTGAGGACAAGAAAGAGAGAAAGAAAGTTAGGGATAATTGTGTGCACAAAAGTTATGTCAAACCATTAACCCTTGATTTCTTTATATAGTGTTAGTAAATTTGGTCACCAAGCAAAGATCCCTAACCTCCTTATGGAGAGTATTCGGCCGCCCCATAGAACTCAAGGGGAGTTCTAGATCTTTCTTGGTTACCATAATACTTAAACACATTCTTTCCTTATTTACGTCTAACGGTCGCTAGTCATTTAACGGTAAATACTAACGGTCGTTAAGTACTTGTGTCTAATAATAAATATAAAAATATATTTTTTATTTTTCCTTAATACTCATTTGTAATGTGTGCAATCCCGAGGTCTCGTGTTCGATTCTAGACATTTACATATAAATATATAACCATATTTCTAACATATATGCAAAAAGCCAAGCCACACTTTCTGGAGAGAGTTACCAAGTTTTTCAATAGGAAATATGCTACGTCATAACTTTATAATTGTTGTAGATCTTACTCATTCTGTTAATCCAGTGTGTACCAGTAATTAGTAATGAAACCAATATTATAAACGTATATTATACGTAAATATTAACAAGTTGAATATTCCAGCAGAACAAGATTTAAATGGGGGACCTTGCAAAAAGTCATCGGTCATCAAGGCATAAATTATAGGGGTGGCAATTTCTGACCCGACACGAAACCTGACCTGAAACCGACACGAAAATTAACAGGTTCGGGTTGAGCTAAATAGATTTTGGGTCAGGTTTGGGTCGACATATCTAACCCGTTTATTAAACAGGTCAGGTTCGGGTTGGGAATAAAATAAACGGGTCGACCCGCCAACCCGTTAATTTTTTTTTTCTTATACTAAAATTTCTTATATTTAATTATATGGGTTAAATAGGTTAAACGGGTCGACCCGTTAACCCGTTTAACTCGTGTAATGTGCTAACTTTTGTCTATAAAACGGGTTAAATGGGTCAACCCGAAACCCGTTTAACATATTCAACCCGTGTAACCTATTTAACCCATCAACCCAAGTATATATACAGGTTAAATGGGTCAGGTTCGGGTTACGTGTAAACAGGTTAGGGTTGACGTAGCTGACCCGATGATTTAAATGGGTCGGGTTCGGGTTGAGGTATTTTGACCCGCCAACCTGACAACCCGAACCCGCCAACCCGAACCCGACCCGAATTGCCACCCCTAATAAATTATGAGTGGAAGAAAATATTTGTGGCTTGTAATGAAAATAAGAATATTGCTAACCATAGCTCATAGTGGGTTAGGTATGATACTCCTTCTATCTCAAAATTATTGTCATGAGACAAAAATCACACAATTTAATAATAGTGGTGTCACTTTAATTTTCAACCACTCAAATAGAATATTCCCCAACTAAATTATCTAGTTTTTACTTAAAAAAGAAAGCGAACAATTGATTAGAGACATCCGAAAAAGAAAATATGTACAATAATTTTGAGACGGAGGGAGTAACATGTTAACACCTGTTGGATCGTTGTACTCTGACCA
>LBNU01005549.1:154808-166037 GCA_014162995.1 Artemisia annua | reverse complement strand
TTATTACGTGGAATACATTTGGTTACAATTTCTTTAGTATGGGCTATGGGTCAAAGCCGACATGATTTGGTCCACAAATATTCTTACCTTGAATTTTATTTTGCGAAGACACTCTCAAAGATCCCCTAAGAATTCTTTGAGTGCCTGATGCAGTGGCGTAACACACGCCATAGGGTTTTTTGCCCTATGACGCCGCCAACTGCACTTGAGGATGCGCCATTGCTGCACCGTTGGTCCCTTCGCCAGCCCTTTACTTAAAAAAATAATAAAAAAAAAATAACACAAACATGAAAAACACGACATGAAATGTTAGATCAAACTATCTCACAAAAAAAATATTTAACATTTATCATATAAAACACTTATTTAAGTAATTATCTGCCACATAAAATCAAAAAACATTAATGTATATATTTATATAGACTACCAATAATCAATATTTATATAACAAATTTTTTTGTCATAACCCCGTGCGTGCACGGGTATTATAACTAGTTTATATAATAAAGGAATACATTATTTCGGAGTTTTTTTGACAAAACAATCTTAGTGGGAAAAAAATTGGACCAATAGGAATGCTCGATTTTGACACATTGGCGAAATTGAGCAATATGATTGGCCAATAAAAAGTCAAAATTGAATTGATTTTGGTCAAACTTTAATAAATTTGGTGGAGAATTTGATTAAGAAAAAAAACATATAAAAATATAGGTGTCAAATTTATGAAAATAAAAACTTAAAAAAAGAGGAGGTAATTTATAAAACATTAGTGATTGAATTTTAAATATGTTATATGGAGTTAAGTGTAAATTTATAAATTTTCATGTTTTTTTTATAACTTTAGATAATAAACAAATAACCCTTACACTTTATACCCCCTACATTTTATAATATGAACTTTGTTTACAATTACATGAGTATTAGTATTGGTTTGAGACTTCCATTTATTAAACTTACAAAATTTAATAAATGCACGAATTACTTTTAATATACGTTAAATACTTTTAAAATAAATATTAGTTTTAAACTTTCATCTATTAAAATATATTTTCACTGTGTACGTTAAATACAAATAAGAACTCATGTTATCCTATTTAAAAGTTTAATCTATACGTACACGGGTTTGAATATTAAATACAGTTAAATTATTATTAACGGTAATATAAATATCAAATGATAAGTACGAGTTACTGTGATATGAAAATAAATATACGTCATTGTACTTATAACTACTCATGTAATTATTATTTAAAGTTTATATACGGATATCCGGAAAAACATTTTTAAAAAACTTTACGGAGTATATTTTAACTTCATCAACGCTCTTTATGTGCTACTAAACTTGCACATTTTGTACAACATAGATATCAATAGTTAAGGTTAAACAACAACATCAACCTCAACATTAACATCTACGTCATCTAAATAAAGTTAAATCTTTCATCCAATAAAATTTTTACAAAATATTAATTGATATTAATACATAATGAAAAACTTATCCATACTTATTAGTTGTACTTATATCACAATTTTCATGGTCAAATTCTTATATGTCTATATAGTAAACAAAAATTTTAAAATAAATTTGATTTATGTGTAAACCCATGTGATCAAAGAACCTTTGAGCCAATAACATTATAAGGAGACACGCTCAAGAATCAAATACAAGCTCGATGCCACGGTTATATTTACAATACATAATCAAAACGAAATTTTAAAAACCCTGTGCGTGCACAAGTATTATAACTAGTTCATAAAAGTTAGATTAGCTACTGCTTTGAGCCGTGGCAGATTCAAAATTTTATTTCAAAAAAGAAAAATAATTTGCAACTACATATATTCCTAATTCCTTGGTTAATTATTATTTCACAATGCGCTTCCACATAATATACTTTACATATAATAAACGAGAGTGATGCTTGTGTTATAGACCTATAAGCTTACAGGCTTACAAATTGGCGAGCTCGCAACACGTGCACATAAAACAGGTTGTACCGATGAAAAGTTAATTGGATAAAAAAAATACTCCCTCGGTATCACAAAAAGAGTCTCTTTTGCAAAAAAAAAATAAAAGAATAATAAATAAAATAAAATAAATATAAAATAAAATAAAATTGTTTCAAAGTATTTTGATACTACTAAACTTCCGAAAATATCGGCCTATTCAATAGCATTAAATGGAGTGTATTAAGCCAAAATTATAAATGAAAAACATTCTGAAAAATGAAATTGCTATATTTATGGCTAATGGTACAAATGAAAAATATTATGCCAGTAACTTTTTTATTAAACTGTATGAATGATACTAGTTTGAGACTTTTTATATATAGTATATGCATAGATAGATATACGACACAAAAAAATCCACACAAAGATGAGAATTATTCTCCATTGTGTCTTGATATTGGCATTTGCCATTCTTCTGAAAAATGTTTACTGTGATTCTTCCAATCCACTTCCTAACTCTCTTCTAAACTATTTAAGCTCACTTCCAAAACCAAAAGCATGACGACCACAACTACCAAGTCCTCAAGTGACATCTTACATACTAGCGGTGCAATGGCCAGTGGAGAATCGCGTGTCACTTGTAAGATCAAAAAAAGTGCCAACTAAATTTACAATTCACGGTTTGTGGCCAAACCTGATGGTGCAGGTGCACCATCAAGTGAAGCTTTTGATCCTAGTAAGGTATATCCAAAATTTCGGATAACAGTTTATATATCGGAATATCCATATCTATCATTTTTGAAAAACTCTAATATGAGTTCCAAAACTTTCCTTTCATAAAACAAACTTTTTAATAAATTATTATCAAGTTTTCGGATATCCGAATATGGATATTTTTTAAATACTCATAACCTAAATCAAGAAATCCTTAAAAGTTTCGGAAAGCATCAAAATAGATAAAGAACTGACCATATTTTGAGTTTATTATACTTTTCATGCACTAAATATGTTAGAAAAAATTAGGTTCAGTAATGCATTCATAAGTTTTTGTGATGGTTTATCTGTATAAACTAAAGTTGGTAACCATTCTATTTACACTTCGGCTCCCCTTAACTACAAATCCTGGCTCCGCCCCTGATCTTAGGTTAATCCCCACCATTAGATCAAACTAGATGGATGGTGGAGATTTATCCCTTGGTATGCACCAAAATAAGGGAATGCAATTGAATTTTTCTCTATAGTATATGCATAGATAGATATACGACACAAAAAAATCCACACAAAGATGAGAATTATTCTCCATTGTGTCTTGATATTGGCATTTGCCATTCTTCTGAAAAATGTTTACTGTGATTCTTCCAATCCACTTCCTAACTCTCCTCTAAACTATTTAAGCTCACTTCCAAAACCAAAAGCACGACGACCACCAACACCACGACGACGACCACCACCACCATCACCACGAGCACCACCACCAAGTCCTCAAGTGACGTCATACATACTAGCGGTGCAATGGCCACCTGGGGTTTGCAGTGGAGAATCGGGTGTCACTTGTCAGATCAAACCAGTGCCAACTGAATTTAAAATTCACGGTTTGTGGCCAAAACTTGAGGGTGCATCATCAAGTGAAGTGTTTAATGCTGGCGATGTATATACTACAGATCGACTTGTATATTTTTCTAACTTGTATACTATGTTGATTCCTTCCAATTTAACTATGAAATTGTTCTTAATGCAGATAGCTACCTTAACTTCGAAATTGGAGAAGAACTGGCCAGATTTAAAGAAGAGAAATTTTGAATTTTGGGAATATGTATATAAAGAGAAATTAAATGTGTACTAGAAAAATCCGTATCATACTTTTTGAAGAACGTTATTAACCATTGATCAACTCAATGACTTCTTGTATATGTCTTAATTAAAAAACCATAACAAGTTAACGTCTTACTTTAGTATAAGTCTTGTAATACTTAAAAGACTTCATATTTATAAAAAGATATAAACAAGTATAACTAAAGTATTCTTGAACACCACCATTTGGTTTCAATAGTAATTTCAAGTTAATTTATTTACTTCATTTATTTATGTCATTCTAATAATACATAAATATTATTAATGAAGTTGTCTTGTTATCATATTGACACATTTTCTAATAGCTATCTAATATTAGAAACAGTAAATTATCCATGTACTGTCTCACGTAATCATGGAAATTCAACTTGTTGTTATAATCTAGTCAAGGTCTCCCTTAAGCTAAATTGCAACACCAAGTGTTTCTTGGATTAGATGTGTATTAGAATGTGACTCTCTTACTTTGCAGTTAAGAGAATCCTTTAAATCGTATTCTTATGTGTTGTACCTTGCACACAATAAAGATTTCTCCCACTTGTGCATGGAACAACACCATATACCATATAAACAATACACACACGCTTTTTAATATGAACAATATGATTGTGTCAATTATATTAGCAGAACTAGTAGATATACAGCTACTTAATTAACCAGGAAACGCACATGACTATCCTTGAAAATTTAGTGTCTATATTTGGAAAGTATTTATCTTGAGACATCCAAAAGATAAAATAGATTACTACCAAGATAAAAGTCCTTGTAGCTTCCACTGAATTAGAGATCATTACTATAATTCCTTATTCAGTAATACACACACAATACTCCCACTCAATTTGACAACATTGTAAATGTTTCATTACCAGTGAAAGGAAATAGTGTGCTAGTCACTTTCCTACATCTTTGAGAAAACCCATTCATAACAATTACTTAGGTTCTAAAAGAATGTATTCTACTACGTAAATGTGATTCATCACAAGAAGCCACATGCATGCATTTGAGACTATAAATAGGACTGGTGTCATTCGACTAAAACACAACAAGAAAACCCATTTACTTCCCTATCCATTACAGCTTATATCTCATTACATTGGAGTAACATTTCCCCTCTAACTTGATCGTCGGAGTGTATTACGGGGAGAAAGTCCCATATACATTCTAACGATACTTCCTGTTTCTTGAGTGATACAGATAAAACAGGTCAACGTGTTTGACAATCAAGGCTCATCATTTGGACCCGTGAATCAAGGTATCATCAACAACAATGAACATTATTTTTTAAAAATAAGCCCATATTAAGAGGCAAAATGATCATTCTTTACATTGCCATATTCTATATGGAGTTTATAGTTAAGCACTAGTCTCGTTGGGATATCGAACATATTTTTTATACTAAAGGGTTTGTATCCCAATGGTACCTCATGATGAAGTGATTGAAGTGCACGAAAGGTTAGCCGACAGTGATAGTCGTAGTGGGTGTGGTGTGGATGCTCTAAGGTTAACCATCAATGATCATCATACGTAGTCTTCTCCAAACGCATATCCAAACACTTAACAAATACTAAAAGAGTCTAACTAGCTATATTTAGCCTTGTAGAAGAGCATTTTACTTTCAATTCACACGCCGTCTCATTTTTCTTTTTCTTTTCACCAAAGCAACACCTTAAATAGGTATGTTCATCGTGTTGATAATCAATAAAGCAGATTTCTTATAAAGGCACATGGAAGTGAATATGTTTATCTTTTTCATTAACTTTACCCATAGTAAAAATTTGTTAAACTTCCAAAGAGTTGATTATATAGACTGCTGTAATTGCAGACAGCAGAAAAAACATTGGAACACTATTTTCGGCATCACATTTCCTACATCATAACTCTTACTCATCTAATCACATAAAAGGTCGGAACAAAACCTTGGAAGAGACACGATACGAATCAAAGGAATAATTGATGTATTAAGTAAGTTGGACAAATCAACAACTGTTACTTTCTTTAAACTTACATACCCGTACGTATAACTGCAACTCAAACTTCACCTGTATGCTAACTCTCATGTCAAGAGTCAATTCCTTTTGCTCCCTTCTTGGTCAGCAAGACGGAAACATGCGTCCGACGCCAGAAGTCAGAAATGACTATTCCACCCCTGTTTCTTTTCTAATGCCCGAAACGATGACTCAGAAAGATGGAAATGACATTTCTACTCCTAGTTCGAGTCAGATGCCACCACAAGAGGGACTTGTACATTTGAAAATGAGACTCAAAATGACGGCTAGGAATCTGGTATTGCAAGAAATGACTCGTACGCTGATTTGGTGCATCAGCTGAGGTAGTTGTTGTTGGTATCATTGCATTGGTCTTATTATTATTATTATTATTATTATTATTATTATTATTATTATTATTATTATTATTATTATTATTATTATTATTATTATTATTATTATTATTATTATTATTATTATTATTATTATTATTATTATTATTATTATTATTATTATTATTATTATTATTATTATTATTATTATTATTATTATTATTATTATTATTATTATTATTATTATTATTATTATTATTATATAACCAACACTTTTATTGAAAATTAATAGGATTTTACAAGGAATTAGTGGGGAGCCGAGAAACCAACTGGGCCCCCACACCTCTAGCAATAGCAAAACCAATCCTATTAAAAATATGAACCGCCGCCCGTGCTCCAATGTCTTGAGTCATAGAGAATCGTCGAGTACGCTTTAGTAGGGTTACTGCATCTTTCTCAAGTTCTCCAAAAGAGAACTTGAGAAATTATTATTATTATTATTATTATTATTATTATTATTATTATTATTATTATTATTATTATTATTATTATTATTATTATTATTATTATTATTATTATTACTATTATTATTATTATTATTATTATTATTATTTTTTTTTTATTAAACATCACTTCATTAGAAAATCATAAGATTTACAAGAAATTAGTGGGGAGCCGAGATACTAACTGAGCCCCCACTCCCCTAGCTATAGCAAAGCTAATCCTACTAAAAATATGATCAGGAGCACGTGCTCCAATGTCCTGAGTCAACGAGAATCTTCGGATGCGCTTTAGTAAGGTCACCGCATCCTTCTCAAGTTCTCTCAAGGAAGAGAATGAGAAAGGGAGAAACCCATATCCAATGTCCGCACATTTAGCCTCGTACTTGACACGTTTGCGTTGTGTGGCTTCGACCACCGCACGACCAGGTACAACATCAACCATGTTGGTTTGCGTCAAGGGAGACGACCCTGTCAAATCAACACATGTGTCCTGCCCACCATCCCAAGAATAGAGTAACACATCAGCTAGACGTAACGTTTTGTCCCTTTCTCCACATAGCCCAACGTCAACCTCGTTACGCGCAGAGATCCCCGACCGAGAGCATATGTCAACAAGGGTATCACGTACTATATTATGCCGATGTTTAATCCCGATAATACCAGCACACGATACCGCGTGGTCCCCATAAGTGTCCCCCACAAATACCCTTATTATTATTATTATTATTATTATTATTATTATTATTATTATTATTATTATTATTATTATTATTATTATTATTATTATTAAGCTTAATTACAAGTCATTTTGTATTGTTTCCCGCGTGGTCCCCATAAGTGTCCCCCACAAATACCCTTATTATTATTATTATTATTATTATTATTATTATTATTAAGCTTAATTACAAGTCATTTTGTATTGTTTCCCAAAAAGGTAGAGACCTATTTTGTACTGTACCATATATCTGGTGGTATGCTTATTTGTAGTCACTAGGTAAAGCAACGTTTGTAGTTATAAAGTTGAAGACTGTGTGGGGACAGAGAAGTTAGATGGTAAAGATACGAGCATTCCAGGCATTGATTGGTCGGAGAAGATTTGGTATAAGTTTTTGGTTGATGCACTGCCTGCAGATAAAGAGAGTGCTCATAGGAAAGGAGATAGTGCGGATTTTGGTGTTCCTTTTGTCAGCTCATACTATAATCGCACACCATTTTTTTTTTTTAATTATTTCACCATTTTGTACAACACTGTAATGCACAGATAGTACACAGTACAACATTGTGATGCACTGAGTGTGGTGAAATAATCAAAAAAAATGGTGTGCGAATCACCTCCCTTTTTAAAATATACATAAGATTTTCTGTTTTTAAACGATAATACTATACGTAGTATAATTAAATTTTTCTGAAAAAACCCCGTGCGTGCACAGGTATTATAACTAGTTCATGTTGAAACATAATTATGAGCAAAGTCACAAGTAAATTGAGATAAAATTTTTGAAACTTTCGATTGATAAATCACAATTTCTGCCTCTCCCAAGTTACAAGTGATCACACAAAGTGTATTGTTAACTTATAAGTGTTGTACAACATAAATAGTGATACCTCATCCGTTTCTATTTATTTGGCCACTTTTGATTTTTTAAGTTTTTCCTTTTTAACTTTTAGTATTTTTGTTTGCATTATATAACACTCGATGAAAATTATACAAATGAAAATATGTTTAAAAGCCAATTGATTCATATATTTTGCATAAGATATTATAAAACACACAAAATAATAATAATAATAATAATAATAATAATAATAATAATAATAATAATAATAATAATAATAATAATAATAATAATAATAATGAAAGTTGAACAATAAAAAATTTAGAAAGTCAAAAGTGAATAAATAAATTGAGACGGGAAGAGTAATACTTAGTATATATATATATATATATATATATATATATATATATATATATATATATATATATATATATATATATATATATATATATATATATATATATATATNTGTTATGCTTTTTGTCGTTATGATTCGTAAGGTGCTATCTACTTAAAAATGATAATTAGGAAACATTTTTTTTTTAAATGGTATTTGACAATACTAGCTGGATACTAAGGCAAAACGGCCGCTATAAATATAGTTATGTTATAAATATAGTGAATGAATTGCTAATCCAAACTCTCCCACAATTCCGTACCCGCTTAGTAAATTCGTTACATAACACTCCGAATGTATATGTGTTCGTTGTGTGTGTTTGTTTGAGTTTCTCGTAACTTTACCGTGACATCATTATTCTTGCATATATAAAGACCCTCACAAGTTTTTACCCATCAAACACTTCCCCCAAAAGTAATAATTTTGACAAATCAAGTTTGTATTGATTCAAATAAATGTTAAAATTGTAAAAATTTGAATCAAAATAAACCCATTAAAAATGTAAAAACTAAAAACTCATAAAAATATAACAAAATGGATGTTGAATTAAAGAGCACAAAATTTTAGAAAATATGATTAAATTAGATCATTAAAAAAATAAATAGATAAAAAGATATTTCAATTTGAAAATAAATGTGATTTTTTAGTTGAGAAGTGACACATGTCAATCAATAATTAGAGTTTTTTATCTTAATTTTTGGTGGAGCCCACAACTTAAATGTTTTATATAGTAGTATAGATATATAGAAGTAAGATAAGATAACTCAGCTACTCGTTTAAGCTTTCAGGCGCAATTAAGCATAAAGTTCGTGCTTGAGCTTATTTGTTAAATGCAATGTTTTGAAAACCGGGTTCGAAATCGACCTGGTCGAGTCGCCGGAAACCGGGTCAACCCGGTTTTCAATTTATTATTTTTTTACCGGGTCAACCGGTTCGACCGCCGGGTCATCCCGGGTTTTTATTAAAAAAATTTTGAAAAAACGATACCCGGTCGAGTTTCGAGAACCGGGTTGACCCGAGTCACTCAAAAACCCGACGGGTCTAACCGTAACCCGGTTTTAGAAACTCGGGTTTTTTGACCCCGTTTTTTTGGCCGGTACCGGTCGAACCGGTTAACCCAACCGGTTCGACCCGGGTTTCAAAACACTGTTTAAATGAACCTCAAATCAAACTCAAACTTGTTTCAAGCTTTTATCAATTGGATTCCGAACACTCGTCCTTGGCATTACCCCTATAACCAAAATCCATATATTTACTTTCTTGGTCCTTAAATAATTACCTTTTATGCTATAGACATCCACATCCGATATACTGTTTTGCAAAAAGGTAAAAAATATAAATATTATCTAAAAGTTACCATAAAACTAAACCGACCCTAAATTAAATAGGAAAATAAACGATTATAAATACAGGCTCGTAAAAAGTCCATCGCACAGTCCACCATTCCAGGCTTCAAGCAAACTTTAAACCCATCGTTCCTGGATCCACATTTGCAGGCCTTCATCTTGTTTGGTATACATATATAAACCCTTAAACCCTAACGCTACATCTTTTCTCTTTTTTTTTGTTTAGTTAAGATTATTGATTTTCCTTGAAGGGTTATGATGTTCGCTAGATTTTATGAACTGGGTCGTTGTTTATTTATCGTTTGGTTTGTTGGTTGTGTTTATAATCGTGGAATGTTGAGCTTTTAGTTATGGCTTTTAGATTTTATAAAAGCCCTAATATTGTGATCACTTATGCATGTTAAATATTTGATCGTTTTTAGTCATGGAACACAAATTCTGATGTTAAACTGTATGAATATTGAATTCGATATAATCTTATTATATGTATCATACATGATTAACGTTAGTCGAGGGAAAAAATTGTGATCAGATATGCACTTAGTATTAAATTTTTGAATTTTCTAAAGAGAGCAATATTTTTTACATTACGGGTACTTCTCGAAGGGTATACGCTTGCATGAAAACATATTATTCACGCTATGGGTAGTGCTCGAAGGGTATGCACGTACATATTCTTGGTCTCAAGTATATGAAATCACGTAAAAAGCCTTACTTGAATATCGGTTTCAAAGCAATACATTAGAGGAGTACTTGTGCAAAACTCATATATGTGAGTATCTGACTCGTTAAAGATAGATCCTGTTTAAGGGGGTGTTTAACTGTTTTTGTTAGCTTATTTACCGGGCTATGGGCTTAATTATGTAGATTTGGAAAAGCTCATGAGTCATGTTTTTCTTGGCATTTGAATTTATTAAGTTGAGCTTATAACTTATTGAAGATCTTAAGCTGAAAAAAAGAGAGCTCAGGAGCTTTACAGAGTTCACATAAGCTCACTTAATAAGATAAACACAAGCACCTGAAAGCCTTACTTGAATATATCGGTTTCAAAGCAATACATTAGAGGAGTACTTGTGCAAAACTCATATATGTGAGTATCTGACTCGTTAAAGATAGATCCTGTTTAAGGGAGTGTTTAACTGTTTATGTTAGCTTATTTACCGGGCTATGGGCTTAATTATGTAGATTTGGAAAAGCTCATGAGTCATGTTTTTCTTGGCATTTGAATTTATTAAGTTGAGCTTATAACTTATTGAAGATCTTAAGCTGAAAAAAAGAGAGCTCAGGAGCTTTACAGAGTTCACATAAGCTCACT
>LBNU01005549.1:114023-154292 GCA_014162995.1 Artemisia annua | reverse complement strand
AAAAAAAAAAAAAAATAGTTATATTATAAATATAGTGAATGAATTGCTAATCCAAACTCTCCCACAATTCCGTACCCGCTTAGTAAATTCGTTACATAACACTCCGAATGTATATGTGTTCGTTGTGCGTGTTTGTTTGGGTTTCTCGTAACTTTACCGTGACATCATTATTTTTGCATATATAAAGACCCTCACAAGTTTTTACCCATCAAACACTTCCTCCAAAAGTTATAATTTTGACAAATCAAGTTTGTATTGATTCAAATAAATGTTAAAGTTGTAAAAATTTGAATCAAAATAAACCCATTAAAAATGTAAAAACTAAAAACTCATAAAAATATAACAAAATGGATGTTGAATTAAAGAGCACAAAATTTTAGAAAATATGATTAAATTAGATCATTAAAAAAATAAATAGATAAAAAGATATTTCAATTTGAAAATAAATGTGATTTTTTAGTTGAGAAGTAACACATGTCAATCAATAATTAGAGTTTTTTATCTTAATTTTTGGTGGAGCTCACAACTTAAATGCTTTATATAGTAGTATAGATATATAGAAGTAAGATAAGATAACTCAGCTACTCGTTTAAGCTTGCAGGCGCAATTAAGCATAAAGTTCGCGCTTGAGCTTATTTGTTAAATGCAATGTTTTGAAAACCGGGTTCGAAATCGACCCGGTCGAGTCACCGGGTCAACCCGGTTTTCAATTTATTATTTTTTTACCAGGTCAACCGGTTCGACCACCAGGTCAACCGGTTCGACCGCCGGGTCATCCCAGGTTTTTATTAAAAAAAAATTGAAAAAACAATACCCGGTCGGGTTTCGAGAACCGGGTTGACCCGGGTCACTCAAAAACCCGACGGGTCTAACCGTAACCCGGTTTTAGAAACTCGGGTTTTTTGACCCCGTTTTTTTGCCGGTACCGGTCGAACCGGTTAACCCAACCGGTTCGACCCGGGTTTCAAAACACTGTTTAAATGAACCTCAAATCAAACTCAAACTTGTTTCAAGCTTTTATCAATTGGATTCCGAACACTCGTCCTTGGCATTACCCCTATAACCAAAATCCATATATTTACCTTCTTGGTCCTTAAATAATTACCTTTTATGCTATAGACATCCACATCCGATATACTGTTTTGCAAAAAGGTAAAAAATATAAATATTATCTAAAAGTTACCATAAAAATAAACCGACCCTAAATTAAATAGGAAAATAAACGATTATAAATACAGGCTCATAAAAAGTCCATCGCACAGTCCACCATTGCAGGCTTCAAGAAAACTTTAAACCCATCGTTCCTGGATCCACATTTGCAGGCCTTCATCTTGTTTGGTATACATATATAAACCCTTAAACCCTAACGCTAAATCTTTTCTCTTTTTTTTTGTTTAGTTAAGATTATTGATTTTCCTTGAAGGGTTATGAAGTTCGATGGATTTTATGAACTGGGTCGTTGTTTATTTATCGTTTGGTTTGTTGGTTGTGTTTATAATCGTGGATATGGCTTTTAGATTTTATAAAGCCCTAATATTGTGATGACTTATGCATGTTAATTATTTGATCGTTTTTAGTCATGGAACACAAATTCTGATGTTAAACTGTATGAATATTGAATTCGATATAATCTTATATGTATCATGATTACTTCTAGTAATTAAATTTTCGAATTTTCTAAAGAGAGCAATATTTTTTACATTACGGGTACTTCTCGAAGGGTATACGCTTGCATGAAAACATATTATTCACGCTATGGGTAGTGCTCAAAGGGTATGCACGTACATATTCTTGGTCTCAAGTATATGAAATCACGTAAAAAGCCTTACTTGAATATCGGTTTCAAAGCAATACATTAGAGGAGTACTTGTGCAAAACTCATATATGTGAGTATCTGACTCGTTAAAGATAGATCCTGTTTAAGGGGGTGTTTAACTGTTTATGTTAGCTTATTTACCGGGCTATGGGCTTAATTATGTAGATTTGGAAAAGCTCATGAGTCATGTTTTTCTTGGCATTTGAATTTATTATGTTGAGCTTATAACTTATTGAAGATCTTAAGCTGAAAAAAAGAGAGCTCAGGAGCTTTACAGAGTTCACATAAGCTCACTCAATAAGATAAACACAAGCACCCCTTAACTACGTCCAAACACTAGAAACCGATTAGTTTTGCAACACCATTTAACTTTGAACATGTGTAAATGTTGATTGAAGTTGTGATAATCAGTAGTTTAGTTAGGTCAAGCACTAGAAACTGGTTACTTGCTAAGAACTCTTTAGATGTATAATATATAACTCCTGTATGATCTGATAATCTAATTAGACTTGTTATTTGACCCGTGCACTGCTATTTTAGGACCTAGTAGTTTTATAGACATAATTGGCATAATATACCATATTACCATGATGAAAACAATTTGATGACCAAACTATACACCACTGCTGAATGTAGTAAAACTTGACTTAAATTACGATACGTTGAAGAGGCAGAAATAGTTAAATTATAATCTGTGCATGTTTTAGATGTGTTTTCTGTAGTCTGTACATCGTACCCCATTTGTTTGTTGCTTTTTTATGAAGGTAATTATTTAATCTTTTTATGTATTTGATTGTCATACTTAAACCAGGTCTTTGTTTGTATGCCTTCCATGGATACCGGTTTTACAGAAAGTAATGCACTCGTTGACATCGAGATGCAGCCAGAGTATTTTGACACATTACTGAACAATGTGGAGATACAGCCCACAAAGCGTGGGAAAAAAAGGTCTATGGTTTGGGAAGATTTCACTAAAAAAGACGTTGGCGATGGAGAAACAAGAGCCTTCTGTATGATTTGCCCGCAACACTTCGCATACAGAAAAGGTTCCAAAAATTTAGGCACCAGTCACCTCAAACGCCACCTCGAACACCACAAAGGCCCTTCCAAGATGAGTGTTCAGACTGCGGGTCTCATCAAAGACACACCTAAACGATGCAAGAAGTATACACCTCAACGAAGTTCCAGAACTGCATCGGTTCCTGTGGCATTTGACTCTGACAGGTGTCGCCAAGAAATCGCTCGAATGATTATACTACATGACTATCCACTTCACATGGTCGAACACAAAGGATTCATGAATTTTGTGCGCAACCTGCAGCCTAAGTTCAACATGGTTGACTTTAATACCGTTCAAGGCGACTGTGTAGCAACTTATCTTAGCGAAAGGTCAACCATTGAGAACTTGATTGCACAAATACCTGGTCGGATTTGCCTTACACTTGACCTATGGATCTCAAACAATACAACTGGTTACGTTTTCATTACAGGTCAGTTCATTGATAATGAATGGAACATACACAAAAGGCTACTAAGCGTTGTGATGGAACCGTATCCTGAGTCTGATTTTACTTTTAGTCACGCAGTATCCACTTGCCTCACCGATTGGAACATTCAGGATCGATTATTTTCGGTCACGCTAAACCAAAACCAACCTTTGAGTGATATTGGTTTGGATAGTATCAGAAGTTTGCTTTCTGGAAAAAACTCGGGCATCCTTAATGGTCAATTAGTGCTTACTAATTGCCTTGCTCGTGCTTTAACTAGTATTGCACAAGAAGCCCTTCAAGCGGGTCAAGCAACGGTTAAGAAAGTCAGAGACTGTGTAAAGTATGTGAAAGCATCAGAGATGGAAAAATATGTTCTTGATCTCAAACAAAATATTCATGTACTAAATACTAGAAATTTATCACTGGACGATCAGACAAAATGGAATACAACTTATGAAATGTTGTTGGCAGCATCGGAGTTGAAAGAAGTGTTTTCTCATTTAGATACTTTTTATCCAGATTACTTCCCAAGTGGTGAAGATTGGAAGCTTGTTGACAATCTTTGCACTTACTTGAAGCTAATTTTTGACACCGCGAGTATGATGGCATCGTCAAGTGTCACCACAGCTAATACTTTTTTTAACGAAGCATGGAAGCTTCAGTTGGAGCTAACACGTGCAACCACAAGTGAAGATAATATCATTACCAAACCGATGCTAGAGGGCTTTGATAAGTACTGGAAAAGCAGTTGTTTGGTTTTAGCAATAGCGGTTGTAATGGATCCACGGTTTAAGATGAAGTTGGTTGATTTCAGCTTTGAAAAGATTTTTGGTGACGAGGCTGCATTCTATATCAATATAGTGGATGAAGGGATTCATCAGCTTTTTCTAGATTATGCTGCTGGTGATGTCACTGGACATTTAAGCAATGGGGATGGGCATGGGCATGGGCTCGGGCTTACAGATTTTGATGATTTTATTACAAAGAGCACAAGTCAACAATCGAAGTCAGAGTTGGATCAGTATTTGGAAGAATTTCTTTTGCCTAGGAGTCACGAGTTTGATGTTATGCAATGGTGGAAACTAAATGAGTCTAAGTACCCAACTCTGTCGAAAATGGCTCGTGATATTTTGACTCTTCCTGTGTCGACTGTTGACCCTGAGTCTGTTTTTGATACTGGTGTGAAGGAAATGGATAGTTATAGGTGCACTTTGAAGCCTGAGATGGTTGAGACGCTTTACTGTGCTAAGGATTGGTTGCGAAGTGAACCGATAGAGAGTATGGACTCCCTTGTGAAGATGGAATTTCAGATATAGTTTTGGGCTTTGATATTTGGTGTTTATAGTTTTTTTGTCTTGTTTTTCTTTAGATTGTGCCTATTTGTGAATGATGTGGTAATAAATACAGTAAGTTTTAGTATTATAGGTTCAGTTTGTTGCATTTGAGACCTGAATTGTTTTGGTTTAGTGTTGATTTTACTATTGATTGTTTAACTGTCAAAAACACTACTTATATTTGTTGCAGACAAAATATCACCTAAAATGCATTGGTTCAAATACAGTGGTAATGGAATTCATTCCCTTCGAGGTCATAAATATGTTGTGTTTATGTCGACAGAAACGTGTGATAATGCAGTGGTGGCAGTTCTAGTTTGTGCGCGTATTTATCATGGAGATTGTTGGAGTTAAGAACGAGTAATGAACACGTAATTCATTCCACCTTGCCTGTTATGTATACCCTCGGCTGTCAATAGTATTTAAACAGATAGTTTAACTGTGGTACTTGGCACTTACTTTGATTCTATTCCGTGTATATGCAACAAGCCTTGTAATAGTTTCTTTATTTCTGCAGATTTGTGTAGTATTTTGTGAACAAATGACGAATTCATGCATAATTCAAGTGTTTGTTGATTCAAGTATTTGAGTATTTTGTGAACAATTAGCACTATATAACGCAATACCACTACATTTGGCATATCACTTCCCATTTTTCGGCTACTTTTACTCGAGCTTTATAAAATAAGCATCAACCTCGAGTGGTTAAAAGTGTAAACTGTGAACTATTTCCAATCAAAAATCACCGGGCTTGGTAATGAGCATATATTCAAATTCTGTTTACTGAATAATCATTAATAAATAAAACTTAGTTATAAACTTATAGTTTACCACATAAACAATCACAATTAAATAAAACAACATTGTATTGTTCATTGTCCCTTTTTATTAGCTTATCCCACATCGGTCAATAAGCAAACTAAAACATACTTTATATAGACCATTTGTGTGGCAGCTTCCACTGGGTTTGGTAGCGCTTGCCTGTAACTCAAGTGAGGGTACTAAATTGGTTGGTTCTGTTGGTGCATTAACTGGCTTGCCCATTCCAAGTTGCGAGTTGGATCATGTGGCTTGAGCGAAAGCTCGTGTTACGTGGTTCCTAGAGTAGGTGGCACTGCGTTAGGCTGGTTTCACAGAGCTGCGGATCATGTGGCTTGAGCGAAAGCTCGTGTTACGTGGTTCCTAGAGTAGGTGGCACTGCGTTAGGCTGGTTTCACAGAGCTGCGAAAACTCCTCGCTTGTGACAGTGGAAGGATAACGAGCCGGGGCGCCTACGAATCGTATAACCACCTGAGATCACTCAATTGAGCAACCATTTTTTTTCGATATTTGCAACCTTAAGTATTCTTTTCTATCTTGTAATGCAGCTACGCTAATTTTAATATGGTAAAAGTATATGGCTTCAAACACGTAATAAACTGTCTAGTGAACTACCATTAAGAGTCATTTCACGACTCGCAACTATATATTACTCAGTTATTGGGCTTGGGTTTGTTAAGAGTCATTTCACGAATCGTATAACCTCCTGAGATCTCTCAATTGAACAACCATTTTTTTTTCGATATTTGCAACCTTAAGGATTCTTTTCTATCTTGTAATGCAGCTACGCTAATTTTAATATGGTAAAAGTATATGGCTTCAAACACGTAATAAACTGTCTAGTGAACTACCCGTTAAGAGTCATTTCACGACTCGTAATTATATATTACTCAGTTATTGGGCTTGGGTTTGTAGAGTCATTTCACGACTCGCAACTATATATTACTCAGCTATTGGGCCTGGGTTTGGGCTCAATCGTATATGGATCCAGTTATATATTCTCAAGCAACTGGACGCTGGAAAAATAAGTAAATAAAAATGTTTTTTTCATCAGCAGGTAGAGTTATGATTTTTGTACAAATAAAAGTGTTTCATTTCACTTTGGTCTCGTATGCAGTTTAGAACTAGCAGTCCCATAAGTGTCAGAAACTCAGAATAAGCATAAGATTCTAGAGAAGCAATCCCAAAGAACGAGATAGTGTCGATTTGAGACATCAAATATATAAGTTTAGATAGTGAGAAATATTTGATTTTAATTTATGGATAGCATGTGTTCGATCATTATTCCTAGTTTCGACCCATTCATGTTGATGCTTTTCATATAGGCATTATCTTATTCTTATATTTGGTGATGCTTATAGGTCGAACATTTTACTCTCTAATCAAAAGCAGCCCCATCACGACAACAACTCGTCTCCGAAGGCTATCAACCAAGGCCACTGGTGGCAGAGACGAATGGAACGACGCCTGGGAGACAGCATGGCTACCCGAAGATCTATCAGCCAAAAATCAAGCACCATGGGAGACAGACGTCAGTTTCTCATACACACCACCAAAGGAAGAAGAGGTTCTGGATACGGATACAAAGGCGTTTGTGGAAGACATGGCCGATAATTGGGAGCAAAGGAGGAAAAAGGGTGGGACTAGTAAGAGCAAAAGAGAACAAGAAGATGAAAGGTTGATGAAGCTAAAAGAAGACGGAAAATCATTGTACAGTTTGGAAAATGTCAAGAGGGATTATAGGGTAATGAAACAAAGGGTTCATGCTGGTTTATGGGTTTACGAGATTGAAAAGATGGAAGAGGCTAAACTGGGTGGCCCTGCTGGTGCTGCTGATGATCTTGACAGATTTCTTGACACCGCTTCCGAGTAATCTCTCTCCCTCTTTCTATGGTCTTTACATGTTTCAGAAATCCGCTTACATCTGCTGACCATGATATTATTTTTACTAGAGTCATATAGGTACTGAAAGTCTTAGAGATCGACATTGTAGATTGCTCTCTTATAAGTGAAAAAATAAGACAAACTTCATATATGACAGTTGCTTATTAGCATTGGATTAAATACATTACCCATGTATACATATAGTACACTTAAGTGATCCATGACATGCTAAAGTTTTGTACTCATGATTTTTTCACTTTGTTGAAAACATTTTTTGCAGGATTTTCGAGTCTGGGAGCAGTGATTTGAACAACTCAAAAGTGAGAGATTCTTGGGATTTGAAAAATAAGTCCGATGGATGGGAAACAACATCAAAGGGTGACGAAGATGGTAACATCTGGGAAATGTCCCAAAGCGAAGAAGACATTCTTGTTCAAGAGTATGAACGTCGAATTGCTTTCAGCAAATTCCAGGTTTCTTTTCTTTTCAACTCTTTATTCATATCATCATATGCCAATGATTGTGGTTGGAGAAAGTTAAAATCTTATGTTTTAGTTCGGGTATTATGCAGATAGCTAGCTTTATTAAGCAGCATATATTTAGTCGAAGGAGATCGATTGATGGATGGAAGTACATGATTGAAGAATTGGGACCAAATGCAAAGACAAGTAGCAAGGGAAGTGTTATAAGGTTACCTAGCCTTGCTGATCCGGACACTCAACTGTTTAAGGGGGACAAGATACCAATTGCCACTACAAACATAAGGGGAAGATAGATATATAGACTAATCTTTATTGATATCGTTGGAGATTTATACCAGAATTGTGTATGTGGGACAAGTACCAGAAGTTGTAGAAGCAATAGCCTCCCTCAAATAGGCGTATAAGTAAATTAACTATATATTGAAGGAAAACGTGTCAAAATCCGATCAGGATTTCTTTGTGATGAGTTAAATTTAGATGAGTCTGAAGTGGTTGGACTTGGCGAATCTGTAATCCCTTCCTCATTATCGTGATTGTAAGGAATTTATGTTTGCGATTAGGATTTCTTTGTTATTTTTTAGCACTCGTATGTATTTTATTTAATGAGACACTAGCTAGTATAACATGATCTTTGATGAATGGGCAAATCTGCTTAATCGAATCTACAGAAAATGCTAATGTTTCTGGTTTAAAGCTATTCCAGTGGTATGTTATATCATTCTATCATAGTGAAGACTGGATCAGTCACAGGTGTCTGATTTTTTTTTCAGTGTGGTCACTTGCACCACAGATCCCTTTGACATAATTTGTACAAGTTTATGAATTTATGATAAGTGCTTATGAAAGAGCAAGAGGCAATCAATTTCTTATAAAAGAAAATGAAGAATGATCATGATGACGAGACTCTACGGGTGCAGTTTTCCGTTCATTGTGTTTAGGCAGAAATTATTTGTGAACATCATTATAAGACATTCTAAATTGTTTAAGCTTGTTCACTGTGTTGCAGACTGCAATTTCTGCTTTGCAATATGTTCTACAAGAAGACTTCAAGGCCAATGAGATTGAGGTACGCTGTATGCGGGGAACAAACTTTGATCCAGTTACCTCAAATTCAACATAAAAAGGATATTGGAAGTTGTGAGACGGGATAATCCAGCTTTTCAAGTTCTTGTGTTGGAGGAAATTGATGAGCACTTGACCACCATTATATTAGTGAACAACTGAGCATGATTCAACATATACTATGTGGTTAGTGGATTCAATCGATCCTAATCGGTTTTTGAAGTTTACGATTTTCATGTTTACTTTGGTTGTGAGTTTATGTTGAGAATGCTGAATGATAATTAGTACGAGTAAATTACAAGAGCTGGTCTTAGCTGATATCCGAACAAAGGCTGATGCTCATAACACACACTGAAATATTATGGAATTTCAATTTATTGCTGATTCTTTTGATAAAGAAGATTGACAGTTGTGTTTTCCTGATGGTGTTTGTGATCTTGCTATATTGGTTATGACCTGAGGTATGGTGGTTGTTTTGTGGTAGTTTTAGAGTTTTTGGATGGCTCAATGTGTGTAAAGGATCAGGGCTAATTTGTACATTGTGGTTGATAGCGTGAGTTATGTGTTTCCTTCTGTTATTGTTGCATGAGTCTGGGAGAGGCAATTTAACTATAATTTGCATGGAGTTCATATAATTTTAGACAAATTGTAGCAACATCTATGAATAATAAAAGTAAGCAAGACAACAAACCATTTTATAGAATTAATAATCCAATCATGCATACTACAATCCTAGTAACAAGATCCACATTATTCATAAAAAAACATTCTGCTCACTGCTTCTTTAACTAAGCAACCTGAACTTGAATCAACTTCGGCTTCTTAGGCTCGGGTGGAGGCACCTTCTCAACAGTAACATTCAACACTCCGTCTCGACAAACAGCCGAAATCTTCTCAATATTCGCGTTTTCGGGCAATGAAAACTTCCTCGTAAACTTACCAATCCTTCTCTCCATTCGAACATACTTCACACCCTCCTTTTCTTCCTCTTCGCGTTTCCTTTCTCCACTTATGACCAACACATTGTCGTCTTCAACTTGTACCTTGATATCACCTGATTTCAAACCAGGCATGTCGACTATGAAGACGTATGAGTTTGGATATTCCTTCACGTCTGCTGGTGTTGCCGACATTGCTCTTGCGTCGCGTACGTATGCATGTGTTGGTTTGGAGTTTTTTGATTTGTTGCTTGTTGTGTCATCGAGGATGTTGTGAAGGAACAACAAAGGTGAGTCTAAGCCCAACAAAGTAGAGATGTCCATTAGTATTTGTCTTTTGAAAGCAATTTAAGAATGAAAGTAGAAACTGATGAGATGTTTGTGATTAGAAGACGATTGATTGTGAGTTTATATAGGGGTGAAAGAAGTCTTTTTTAGAAACAACGGTGATGGAAAGAGAAGTTTCTAGAACCGGACGCCCGGAAACTGGAAAGTACTAGTAACTTCTTAACCAGGTTCGAAAGTAAATTATGATTTGTAAATTATTTCTCGCAAGGAATGATGGATTTTTTTTTTTCAAATATGATTCGTGTTGGATTTTTTATTTTATTATTTTCTTTTTACTATACAATTATCGAAAGAAATAAAAGAAATATGTTTTCGAGTATCCGTTAAGGAAAGAAAGAAAAAGAAAAAGAGTGATTAGTTAATTGATTTGAAATAAAATATTTTCTCTCAAAAGTGGCTAGAAAATATTTTATTCTAGTTTCTTTACTTCTTTTTGCAAATAAAACTTGAGAACCGAGCATTAGAATGGAGAAAAGTAACTTTTTTCCGTTTCAATATAATTGTTTACCCAACAAATAACGCGCAATTTAGAAAAATCATAGGTTCATTATTGTATCATTTTCTAATTATATTATTATTATTTATTTTATTTGGTAAAATAACAATTTTTCCTTTTATTGTTTAATTACTTTTTTTAAAACATCATAATAATAGATTCAAATAAAAATGATATGTTAAACTTGATTAAACTCTTTTACCTATTTTTAATAATGCGTAATGTTGTTAAACTAAAATACTCACAAACTTTTCTCACTTCACTTATTCCACAAATAAATAAGCATACACAAATTGAAACTACTATAGACCGTCGCCGTTATGCTGCAAGTATAGTCTAGTTTGAGATAAAAGGAGTATAAGATTCTTCATTCGATTGCTTTATAACGACAACATTGACGGCTAGATAAACTAATCAATTCAGCTAGTTTTATTTTGTGGGAGGTCAAAACACTTGGGTCCAATTAGTCTCGCATCGAAACACGTAGTTTTTTACTTGTAGTTTTAGAAATTTATTCGTCGATAGTACAATGTTCTTATTAACGAGTCATAGACCATACAATGTTAACACTTAACATGTTAACATTGTACAAGCAACTAACAATGTAACTACCTTAATGACATATATATATATAGGATATACTAACATTGTACAAGCAACTAACAATGTAACTACCTTAATGACATATATAGGATATACTACATATAGAGGATATATTACATATGTAGGAAGCAGTGCTGCAAAAATTGGCCGCCCGCTAGGCTGGTATTAATTGCCCCAATTTTCACTAATCAGCCTTATAATCGGTTTGATAAAAAATTGGTCAATATATCGATTAATTGGATAAAAATCGGTCAAATCAGATAAATCAGCCAACTCGGTTATGGATAGAAATCGGCCACATCGGACATAAATCAGCCAAATCGGGCATAAATCGGCCAAATCAAGCATATAGTTTCAAAATTTTATAATTTTATATATAAAAAATCCAATCTGATTAATCACTAGGCAGTACCCGCCACGCGCTACCGCCTAGCGATATCTGCAACCTTGATAGGAAGGCAATTTACCTCCTCCAAAACTTAATTTTAAGCATTACATGTAATAAAGCTTATGGTACAAATATTTACTCTACTCATAAACTTAATTTTAAGTAATACATGTTATAAAGCATTATGTACAACTAACTTTTGCACAATTACGTACATAAATTAACTTGTCAATAAATACAATTAATGCAATTATTAAAACAACACTTACGTAATAAATACAAATTATCAAGCATATATTGTACAACCAACTTAAACACAATTCATGCATTAAATGTCACTAATACAAATAATAAATCATATTATACAAACTATTCAAACACAAAAACAACAATTTAAGAAATTAATACAAATAATAAAGCTAAAATTACAAAATATATTTCTCTATATTTTATTCTACTGCACATGTTTCTAATCCAGCCTCAATTTATTTAAAACTACATGTATATAAAACACGGTTCGATTCTAGTAACCGTTGATATCTAAAAATAAAAAACATAAATCAAACCGCGATAAGAGGGTTTATTCGATTTCTGATTTTTTCGGATTCGATTTTTTAGTTATCATTTTTTCCGGTTTCGGATTGAGTGAGTCGGCTCGGGTTGTCAGTTTCACAGATTTTTTTAACACCCGTATCTATAAAACTTAACTTTATATAAATGAAATAGATATTTTAAACGACGAATAAGTATTGCTCACTAAAATATTTGTTATCACAATTGTACAATGGAAAACATTGTCATTAGTTAAAGAGTTGAAATACGTCACTAAAATTCTTGATATCCGTAAATATATTGTAAAAAAGAACATTAGTAAATTATAATATATGATTAACCAGAAATTATATTTCAGGATGCCCGCCGCTGCAATGCGCGGGTACCCTGCTAGTATATATACTACATATAAAGCAAAAACACATTTGTTTAAAAACTTAGAAAATGAGTAATGTTGTGTTCTACAATACTTTTAGTTATAAAAGACAATACAACCAATTAAATATTTAAATATTTAATTACAATTTATTTCACTAACTTTTTTCACTTTCAGTTAATATACAAAAAATAAAATTACACATACAAATTAACGCTATTATACACCGTCTCCTCTATGCGTGAGTAATCATTTAGTATATATAAAGAGAAAACGTATTTATTTAAAACTAAAAAACTCAAAAGTAAGCAATATCTTATGCCTAAAATACCCCTTTAGTCTTAATAGTTTTAAATTTCTATTTTTTGTTTAGTATCCTATTAAAAATAGTTGACTTATGGTGAAAAAAAAATTGTCGTACAGTAAAACCTCTATAAATTAATAGTGTTGGGACCGGGATATTTTATTAACTTAACAAGATATTATTATATCGATAAATTAATAATTTATTAATTTAAAGAGGTTTTACATATGACTTTTAAATTTTCAAGTGTAATGTACTAGATACAATGTATACTCGTTAAAGATGAAAAATAAATTTGAAAAACAAGTTCCATTTATAATTTTATGAATTCATATTCATACATTATGAAAATAATATTAACATTTTTATTGCAATACGAGAAGACAACACCAACACTCTAGTGCATGAAGGAGATTTTGAGATAAACTCAATATAGATTTAAAGTTCAACAAAAAATAACAAGTGATAATGAATTCATTTTTTACTAAACAATCTTAGGATTTTGAAGTGTATCTCTCACACACACGCATATATAAATATATATGAAATTTTTAGTAATTATTAATTTATAGTTTCGTTGGGACTAATATATATACACTAGGGTTTCAAAAAAATATTATCTTATTATTTTATCGATTGGGGTCCAAATTTGTACTGGTCCCAAGTTGGGACCGGACAATTTATTAATTTTATCGAGGTTATTAATTTATCGAGTATTAATTTATAGAGGTTTACTGTATGTTGATTGACTTTTGTTGTTGGAAACCAGTGGCGGGGAAGAGGGTGTGCAAGTGGTGCGGTCGTACAGAGCCCCACAAGCTAAGGGGCCTTACTTTGTGTACTTATGCTATATATCCGAATGCCGCTTCTTTGTAAATTAAATTAGTTAAATACAACTCATCTTGCCACAAAAATAAAACGTTATTAAGGGGCCTCGTTATAAGAAATTATTATAAATGAACACCTTTTATACACAACTTTAAGTTCTTTTTAGTTTTGGTGAGGCCTTTTTTTAATTTTCGTCCGGGCCCTCCAAATTCATTTACCGACCCTGTTGGACACATACATAATTAAAAAAAGTTGCTTTTATTTTCAATTTCACTAAATATTTTTATACTATCTTTGATTTTTTTCAAAACATTTAACCAAAATATCGCAACTATAGTTATCTGGCGCTATAAAATCTCGTTACTAAGAGCATGAGGAATCATAACATGTTATAACACCAACACCCCCGCCATGTCAACGCCACTTCATTTTAACACCAAAAACACCAGGAAATCATAACACCAAATAACACCACTTTTTGGGACCCACATTTTTTTAAAATTACACTATACAAATTCTACCCTCAACAATTTAATCTATTAAAATTTCAAACACTTCATTAATAAAAGTAAACATTACAATACGAAATAGAAAACATTACAATTAAAAAAAAAATGACATAAAAGAAATAACGAAAGAGACTTCGAAATAAAATACGATAAGTAGATAAATTAAACTAGTCGGTTGGCGGATCTTGCAAGTGGTATTTTTGCCTGATTCTATTTTTTCCATTTCGATCCAACTTCTTGCGCCCGGATCTATGTCATCCATTTTCATACCGAGAAATTTAAATTCTTTCAAACGCGTAGCCGTCTCGACTTTCATTCTAGCCGCGTTGTACGCCATTTGGGCCGCTTCCTGTCTAAGTCGAAGCTCGTTTGTCATAGATGTCAAGTTTCTTGACGCACTTCCCCCGGTGCTAGTCGATGTATCGGACTTTTGTTTTTTTCCAGGTGCGTGGTTTCCCGGCCGGACATGGTCATGCATCATGACCGAATAGCTCTTGGTTGCTTTGACCGGGGACGTCTCCGGTTAAGTCAATCTGTTCCGGCGCGTCCCATTTTGGACATGCCCTCAAAATCAACCACGTTTCCTCTTGACCAAATGAAACACCTTTATGCTCGTCATGATACATTTTTCTAGCATGCCTCATATCATCCACTTCACTTTCACCACTTTTTGTAAACGTTTAGCATGTTTGTAAGTCGCTTCGAACTTTTGGCAATTTGCGTTCGACGTATGCCACTTGCTTGATAGCATATCTTTGTTACGAACTTGGAAATTTTCTTGTTGAACTCGTTCATAACCCGATACCAAAACGTGGTGGACTTTTGAGAAACTCCAACATTCTTATCCTCGGAAACGGCCACCCAACACACGACAAGTAAAACTTCTTCTTCCGATGTCCAACGTAACATAGTATTGCTCACGTCGGGATTTTTTTCATTATACACCTTCGGTTCATTGGCTTTTTCGACATACGTTTACCTCCACATTTATGTTTTCGTGGAGACGTAGCTTCGAGGTCCACGGACTCCGCTTGTGAGTATTGGGTTTGTGGTGTTGGCGGTGTTTGTTGCTCGGTTTAGGTTTGTGAGAAATTTTGTTGCCACGTTAACATAAATTGTTGTTGTTGTTGTTCGGGTGTCAAACTTAGTGGGTTAGGAGTTGAAGAAGATCCGATGTTCGGGTTAGGATTTTCAAAACCCATCATCAAGTTCAAAATACTTGGATCGTCACGTCCCGGCATTGTTTTTTTCTTTTCGTTTGTGGGTTAGGATTTGAATGGTTTTTTTTTGTTGTTGTTGTTGGTGAGTGTAGAAAACCTTTTTTCTTTTTGTTTTATAAATCTAACCGTTATAAACAAACGGCAAGTTTTTTTTTTTTCTTTTTATAAATCTAGCCGTTGGCCACACTCCAAACGGTAACAAAATTAATACAAGGGACTGTTTTGAACATCAAGTATAAATGCCATAACGTGAATTAAGCCATTAACGTATTTGGAAACGCAAGTGGAAAAACGTCCCCCTGAAATCGGTGTTAACGTCAAAACGGCGTGGAAAAACGTCTACAGGCGTTACGATTCCTCATGCTCTAAATCTCTTAATATATCCATTACATACCCATCTTTAGCCAACTTTAGGGCCTTCCATTTTATACCTCAAGAAACCCCAAACTGAATAACAGTCCAATATCAAGCCCAACAGAATTTTGGATCAAGAATTGCAGGCTTCATCTTCATCTCTATTGGTCTTTCATCGGCCCTGTAATCTTCATGGTGGTATATAAACCCTAAACCCTAAATTTTGTGCTTTTTTTGTTTGGTTAAATTTGGTGATTTTCCTTGATGGGTTATTTAATTCGATGGATTTCGTGAACTGGGTCATTGATTATTTGTTGTTTTGTTTGTTAATTTGTGTAAAATTAAGACCTGATGAGAAAACCCTAAATTTTGTGCTTTTTTTTGTTTGGTTTAAATTGATGAAATTGGTTGATGGGTTATTCAATTCGATGTGTTTTGTGAACTGGGTTATTGATTAATTGTTGTTTGGTGAGCTTATGACTTATGGATTTAAGATTTGTTTTTGAAGACCCTAATTTTGATGATGAACACAACCCTAGATCAGATCTTTTTAATAAGGATTTACATGGAAAGGACACCTGAATAATCAGATGACTATTATCAGCTTTCGTACAACTTTTTTGTTGATAACGGCGAATAAGAAAGATTAGCAAGAAGCTAGAGATTACATCTCCGTGAGAGACTGGACCAAAACGCGTTAACAAAAACAATGAGACGCCTGGGACACACTGAGAACACAAATGACGCCTTGCCATAAGACACCGAACCAAGTACATGACATTAACATAAACAATAGACTAAATAAACAACCGGGACCTTTAGTTTAATTATGTCCAAACACTAGAAACTCACTAAGGGTGTACGAGATATCGTGTTTAAAGGGTGATAATAAGTAGTTTGAGATTTTTGAAAATTTGTATTTTGTGTAAGAATTCAGATGTAAAATATCTCCTAAATAATTTGTTATACAATCCAAGTTTTGTTGCAGTTATGATATAATTGCCTGTGACTAAATTTTTTGACCCATGCTATACTTGATTTGGAATTTGGACCTCATAGTTTTGTAGACATATGTGACATACTATACCAGGATGAAAACATTGTGAAGTCTAAAATACAGACCACTTACTGACTTAACTGAATAACGATAAAGAGTTTGCGACTTTTTCAGTTAACATGACTCGTGATGAATACGATGAAGAAGCGGCAATACTTAGATTTGTTAGATGTGTTATCTGTGCATGTATGTTTGTTGCTTTTCTTTAATCATTTTATGCATCTGTTTGTCATACCTAAATGTACCAGGTCTTCGATTGTTTGCCTCACATGGATACTAGCCTTACCGAAAGTAATGCACCTGTAAATATCGAGATGCAGCAAGAGTATCTCGACACGCCAATGAATAATGTGGTCACAGAGCCCACAAAGCCTAGAAAACAAAAGTCTCTAGTTTGGGAAGATTTTACTCTCAAAGACGTTGGTGATGGAGAGACAAGAGCCTTCTGTATGAATTGCACACAAGACTTCGCATACACCAAGGGTTCCAAACATGCAGGCACCAGTCACCTCAAACGCCACCTTGAATACCACAAACGCCTTTCAAAGATGAGTGTTGACTCTGCAGGTCCCATCAAACAAACACCTAAAAGACGTTCCAAAACTGCATCAATCCCTGTAGCATCTGACTCTGCGGGTCCCATGAAACATACACCTAAACGACGTCCCAAAACTGCATCAGTTCCTGTAGCATTTGACTCTGATAGGTGTCACCTTGAGATTGCTCGAATGATCATACTAAATGACTATCCACTTCACATGGTTGAAAACAAAGAATTCATGGCTATTTTGCATAACCTTCAGCCTAAGTTCAACATGGTTGACTTAAATACTATTCAAGGCAACTGTGTGGCAACTTATCTTAGCGAAAGGTCAACCATTGAGAACTTGATTTCACAAATGCCGGGTCGGATTTGCCTTACAGTTGACCTATGGAACTCCAGCAATACAACTGGTTACATCTTCATAACGGGTCAATTCACTGATAGTGAATGGAACATACACAAGAGGCTACTAAAAGTTGTTATGGAACCTTATCCTGAGTCTGATTCTGCTTTTACTAACGCGGTATCAGCTTGCCTTTCTGATTGGAACATCAAGGGTCGATTATTCTCTGTCACGCTAAACCAAAACCAACCTTTGAGTGAAATCGGTATCAATGGCCTCAGAAGTTTGCTTTCCAGGAAAAATCCTTATATCCTTAATGGTCAATTACTGCTTACTAATTGCCTTGCTCGTTCTTTAACCAGTATTGCACAAGAAGCACTACAAGTGTGTGAAGAAACGGTTAAGAAAGTCAGAAACTGTGTGAAGTATGTGAAAACATCAGAACCGATTGAAGACTATTTTCTTGCGCTTAAACAACAACTTCAGATGCTAAATACTAGAAATTTATCTCTTGATGATCAGACAAAATGGAATACAACTTATGAAATGTTGCTAACAGCGACAGAGTTGAAAGAAGTATTTTCTTGCTTAGATACTTTTGATCCGGATTACTTTAAAAGCCCGAGTGGTGAAGAGTGGAAGGTTGTTGACAATCTTTGTACGTACTTGAAGCTAATTTTTGACACAGCGAGTCTGCTGGCATCATCAAGCGTCCCTACAGCTAATACTTTTTTTAACGAAACATGGAAGCTTGAGTTGGATCTAACACGTGCATCCACAAGTGAAGATACTATCATTAGTACCATTACCAAACCAATGCTAGAGGGATTTGATAAGTACTGGAAAAGCAGTTGTTTGGTTTTAGCTATAGCGGTTGTAATGGATCCACGGTTTAAGATGAAGTTGATTCATTTCAGCTTTGCAAAGATTTTTGGTGACGAGGCTGCGTCCTATATCAATATTGTGGACGAAGGTATCCGTGGGCTTTTTCAAGAGTATGCTACTGATGATGTCCAAGGACATTTAGGCAACGCGGTCGGGCTTACAGAATTTGATGCTTTTATCAAGCAGAGTGCAAGTCAACAATCGAAGTCAGAGTTGGATCAGTATCTGGAAGAGTCTGTTTTGCCTAGGCATCATGAGTTTGATGTTATGCAATGGTGGAAATTGAATGAGTCTAAGTACCCAATTCTATCAAAGATGGCTCGTGATACTTTGACACTGCCTGTGTCAACTGTTCACCCTGAGTCCGTTTTTGATACATGTGTCAAGGAAATGGGTCGATATCAGTGCACTTTGGGGCCTCAGATGGTAGAGGCGCTTAACTGTGCTAAGGATTGGCTGCGTAGTAAACCGATAAAGAGTATGGAGTCTCTTGTGAAGATGGAATTTCCAATATAGCTCAGGGCTTGGTGTATTGGCGTTTAGACAACCTTTTTGTTCTGTCTTTCTTTGGATTGTGCCCATTTGTGAATGTTGTGGTAAATTGGTATTAATTGGGTTCAAGTAATATGAGTTCAGTTGGTTACATTTCAGACCTGTGTTGGTTTAATGTTTGATCTTATATCTGAATGTTCTAACTTCCAAACATCCTACTGATATATTGCTGCATGCAAACTATCATCTAAAAAGAATTATCTAAAAACCACTGAGTATGTTTGGCGTTGAGCATTCAAGAGCAGAAGAGCTTAAGCATTTGCCAAACAAAAGCTCAGTTTCAGTTGTTCCAAAACATGTATTAAATATTGAGTTTCAATCCTTAACTTTCCTTCATAACAATATTATTTATAAAAACCAACATATTTCTACTGTAATAGATTAAAGTTACAAATAAAGCATCGATACTCGATCCCGTGTTCAATTTCTCAGCATTGAGCCAAGAACCAATAACTTGTATATCACTTCGTATCAGGCTACTTTATATTTCTATTATACCATACAAATAGTTCATAAATGAATCTCGATATCATGATATTTTCCATCTTCTGGAATATGACGCAAGTTCAAGGTCAATAGCCGAGAGTCTGAATCATATACAAACTCAACCTCACTTGCTCCAACCATGCACCTTCTTGGCTTAGTCGTTGAGTACATACCAAAACATCCACATCCCTTAACCTTCATCGACACAATTGCCAAAGAGTCACCCGTTTTGGCCAGATACTCTAGCTCATCAATAGCTCCACCAGCATTGAACATATCAATTAGCCCTAACGGACCAAAACTTAACCCCGGTCCCAACACCTTAATGGGTGTAACTGTAAATATTTCATGTTCAAGAACATTTAATGATAATGGTATACCCGCATCACGAGGTAAAATAATAAGATCTCTTGTATGGTGACGATACACCACACAGTCCCCAGTCCAATCAGGACCGACTGCAGCATCTGCAATGAGGTGCACATCATGAGCCCTGACCAATCCAGTTATAGCATCGTTTCCAGTTTCATGGAAAGTGTTTTTCCGTTCAATATTGTTCCACGCGGCGCCTTGACAGTTATAAACACCGATAACACCAGTATACTTATTCATGTTCCAAATCTTTAACAAACTAGCACCATCACGAGTCGGATCAGCAAAAAGACAATCTTTAGTAGGTCGACCAGGTAATCGGGCCCGAAGAACAGAACCGTCAGGTAACACAAGTTTCTTCAAAAGATCGAAATTGTGCTTCCCAGGAGCATCACTATAAATAAAGATTAAATAAGTCATAATCGATTTACTATAATAATGTGATTTGGCATATAAATCATGATTTTGTTACCTAACATATATCGGGCCACCACTGATGGCCCTAGCAGATGCATGGTATTCGGCTGCAGGATGAAGCGAATGAAACATATCCCAATCGGGCTGCATAAATTCCCCAAGGAACACGCTGTTGTAAGCAACGGATGCAATGTGGATCGTGTGTGAAACAGGATCACGAGGGTAGAAATCATCCGAAGCCCGAACCACAGCAGTTTGTTGAGAGCTGGTGACAATGTAAGCTGATTAGTACTCAAATATATAGATATGAAACCAAGTAAAGGGCTAAATAGATTTACCAATAAAGGGCATCTGTATTGTGGCTCATACAAGCAATGCAGCCGTTATCAGGGAAATTCCGAGCAATTGAGGCATCCAGAGCTTGATGGTACTGTTGTGTCAAAGCAACCCGACCACCTAAACCAGTTCCAAGTGTTTCCAGTATGCTCTGAACATCGACCTTAACCCCATCAACACCAGCTGCAGCCAAGTACGCGTGTAAATTGTCATAAAACTTGAACACTTTTTTCGGGTTCATTAGGCCTAAACCTTGTAAAGCCAACATATCTGTCTCCCATGTAGGGTCGTTAGCTAGTATCCCTTTGGACGCCTTTGGATATTTCATCGACGACCCGTATTCCTCCATACCCTCCACATCGGGCCGGACCCCACCCCAATACCCTACAATCGCGTGCCATACATACACATATTTTAACCCATATGTATTTTTCGCTATGTTTACTATGTTCTTTATCCCAATAGTTGGGTCATCCTCATTTTGGAATTTTTCGTTTTCTTTTATCCCCGTTAGCCTCATCAACGGTTCTTGTTGTGAATCTTCCATCTTTTTATCGTCTATTCCAATGGACTGCCACCCGTCGTCAATGATAACAAACTTGGCAGGCGTCCCGCCCTCAACTAAACTTTTTAGCCCGGACTCGACCCCTTCTTGAGTCACATCTTGATAAAACGCGTCCCAAGTACACCACCCAAAATAATCAAGAATCCCAGGAAGATTCTTATCTTGACGTTGCTTAAACGTTTTCAAATGCAGTTTAACAGTATTAACCGCATTTGTAATAGTACTAAAAGGGTCTGTCCCCACACCAACATAAACCACGTGTGGAAAGACAGACCCTTGAACATCCACATCACCACTTTCCACACAAACTTCGAGCTCGTCTCCAGCATTTCCCTGGAGACAAGCTCGAAACGTCCCATCAATCAAAGGCAAAATAACAACATAAACTTTCTCACTCCCCTCATCACCACTTTCCATTAATAGAAACTGTGTCTCCATAGGTACCTCACTTCCTTTACTCCCCATTTTTTGTGCCATCCACCATAACTTAAACCGAAAACACGCCATAAACCTCACTCCATTAAGCCGCCCTATCGACACGACATGCCGACTACTCTCCTCATCAAAACCCGCCCCAAGAAACACCCCATTCATATCACCCGAACCCAACCCGGATATGGAAACATTTTCAGACACACCTGTCAAGAAAACTCGCTCATTAGCGACCAAATTTCGTCGAGAAAGATGCACGCATGGCCCGATAGTCATTTTCGACTGTTTTCGCTCTTTTTTACTCGTTTCTCCCACTAAACCAGATAAAGATTGCTCCTTCTGCTAAGAATCCAAATACCCAACTGAGAAAAAAGCCTAAATGAGCTAAAAAAAGGCTAAAAAATATTATATATAAGTATATTATGGGAAAAAATAGTACCTGATATGAATAAGAAATGTATGATCTTTGATGTCTAAAAGATATGAATTTAAATTTTTGGAGATATGGGTTTGAAAGAGGAGCTAAAAGGGTATTTATAAATGGAGATAAGGATCTGTGATTGGTTGAAATGGTGTGTGTTTGGATCGCCATTGTTGAAGTTTTATAAGCGTTTTTTTTTTTTTGTATATCCTGCAGTTTATTCTGATCTGTGAATCAGCTGTTATTTTGTGACAATTGGATGATGTTTAGATATAGTCCTTGTTGTTTTTGTGATATGTCATTTCGGTAAATGTTTGTTTGTGGTGAACGAAGTTTTACCTGCTGACAAATGTTCAAGTTCAAGTAATTTTGTCCTAGGGAGAAAGGATCGGAAGCCTAAAAGATGTGGTTTATACTCGGTTTTTCTTTAATGTAGATGTGGAAAAGCGGGTGCTAATGGGTAAAGGAGGTCGTCACTTCTATTGACTATGTATAGTTGCAGTTAGAGAAAATTCAAATGTAAATTAAGGCCGAAAAGTTACAGTTGTGGAACATATACGTGATAAGATATGCGACTATAGTGACTCGTAAAATAACTTTGTTCTTGTTCTGAACATATAAAAAAACCGTAGTTATCGTCAGGTACACCATGTTATATTGTTTGTTTACATCAAATATAGCATGTGTAATATGTTGAAAGCATTTATGTCATGTTCGACCTACCATAAGTTAGGGAAAGTTATTTGACCATATTCTCTAATTACAATATATGGTTCATTACTTCACTTCTATATTTGATGATTTCGTGCCTCTATAATTTTAGTGGGTTCATCATAAAACAAGCAAGAAAAAGATATACTCCGTAACTAACTTAAAAGGAATTTGGTTGAAAAAATTATATAAGGTTTTCTAATTTAATAAAACAAAGACTAAAAAAGAATTTGAAAAAAATAAAAATAAATGAAACTACAATAAAAGTACATCTATAACGATACTAGCTATCTATTACATTTATGTGAAATTCATTACTTTGATTTTACGCTTTCTGTAAGTCATTCAATATTCTACCCTTTTCATGTCGAGTATAAATTAACTCGCATAACATACACAAATTATGTATTGTCTTGAGATGTACTGTGTCATGGGAATGTAAGAAATAACTCCAAGGACTATTTTGGAATTAAGTAAACAAGAAGCGGATAAACTGAAGTTTACGAAAACTAAAGGGGTAGAAAAAGATAGATAAAATGACACGTTGGATCTACGTTTCAGCCAATCCACAAACTCGTTTTCAAATATCACCGTTCTAGAACTCCCGGTTTACTTGGACTCTTGGAGTTTCGTATGTTTTATTTTATTCCAAAATAGCAAATCTTAAAGGTTATACTTTTTGTACCATGTTCATGAGTTTGCTCATTACTAGTCTGATTTACTTTGTTGTTAAAAATAGTTAATATAAGACAAATGGAACAAAAATTATAAGAAATATACGTGGTAATTTTTTTTAGAAAAATATATTAATTTACATAATTAAATCAACTAAATGTTTTAATAAAATAAAATCTTACATCCAACACTTCCGTGAACTATACACAAACATCTTAGGATAGCGTTTGGTTAATGGGTTTTAATATTTTATGATCACTTTCCGACTCAAAGTGAAAATTGATTGTTTGGAAGATAAAGGTGGGCTGTGGGATTTGGGTTGAATTCTTACGTAGTGTTTAATATGTTATAATTAAAGTAAATGGAAAAAAGTATTCTACGATGTAATGAAAATATTTGTTTGTAATGTTACAAGGAATGACCTATTCCATTATTTTATTTCTTAGAGTCCTCTCATTTTTTTTTTCATAATATCTTGTAATGAAATCAAAATTACATAAAAGTTTTATTATTAACTAACTACATTAAATAAAGTTTCTATCATTAAGGGCAATTTAGTATTTTTCTTATCGATTCTATTTCGTCATATCATACCGATAAAACATGATTAATAAAAGTAATAACTAATTGCATTACATCATTTATTTCATTTATCGTTCATTTCATTCATTTGACATTTAAATTCGTCCTATCAAACGAACCCTAGTATTTGGCATGCAAGAATCTATAGTAGTAATCTTTAGTGGTAACATGGGCATATGTCAATTTCATCAAATGTGTGGGCCATTTATCCACCACAATTGCATATATATATTTTTTTTTTTTTTTTTTTTTTAATAAAATTTGATTTTTTATTATTTTTCAAATTATGAATAAGTATTTATATATTTTATAATATATTTTTCTTTTACATTAAATTTAAATTTAAATCATAATCTGATTTTTAAATCAAAATCCAAATCCTATTCTTAAACCAGCTACAAACCAAGCGGGCCTCTAATATATATGGACAATAGTCAGACGTTATAATGTTGAAAAAGAAGTCTTATCGGTTGTTATGCCAACCTTGTGCATAACTATATATTCTATCTCTTATATAATAAAGGAAAACCTCATTGTAGGGTTTCTGACATAATAGGTTTTAAGCATTCTCAGAAACACAATTAACAAGTTAAAACAAAGATTTATTGATTAACACAAGTTAATCGATTAAGAAGTCTTTATTGATATAAGCCCCCAAATTTCCCAAGCCTTATTTTTTTATTTTTTTATTTTATTTTATTTTTTTTTCAAAAATTGGGCGTTTTCTTTAAAACTTATGATTTGATGAAAACAAGATCAGATCTATTGATTAATAAAGATTAATCAACTCAAGAATGCTTAAAATCGTAAAACCCCCAAAAATTAAGAAGCCCTAATTTTAAAAAAACGAATCCGAGAAGATTTATAAAACCTGATGTGATGTGATACCATGAAGGAAAACTTAATATCACATACACAATTCATTGAATCTTAATTCAGCAAAATAAACTCTAATATGATCTTAATCAAAATTAACCCCAAACAACGAAAATCCACCACTGCGATTAGGTGTAGATCAATCACCTAATTAGTGATTGTTCTATTACAACAAACTGAAAAAACTTGAAGAATCAACAAGAGGGAGAGAGAGTGAATAAATTTTGTGCGTGTAAATTGAGAGAGAAATTGGTATTGTGTTATCACAATGACGCAATTTTCAACTTTAAATAGTCCAACTCTTTTTCAATATTGCACTTCTAATCGCTTTTTTTTTTCCTTCAATTTGTAGCTTGATACTATTACAATCTTTCATAAAGGTGAAAAAAAAATGACAAATACACAATATTGATCTATAAACTTTTAGTTTTCCAGAAATAATATTTATATTTTTTTCAAAAATTGATTTACATAATTTAATAACCTTATATCGATCGTAACCACATGATGGGTTCATTACAAAAAAACAAATAGGATAACAATAATATTTCAAAATCAAATTTTGAAAAAGAACAAAAAGAGAGTTATATATCGGGGCCTGTAGTTTTCTATCTAATCAAGCAATTGTCAGACTGGTCCCAATGCATGACCTAGAAAACTTTATAGTTTATACATCGTTCCATCCACGTCATCTCCGACCACCTCAGATAATTCTGGGGATGTCATTTTATGAGTTTTGTACCTTCTTGTCTTCATCTTTATTTGATGATATATTAAGTACAAAATGCATAAAAGAATCGATGGAGATTTTTATAAGCCCTTTGATACATGATGTAGACATTTAAAAAAAAAATATATATATTATATTATATATATATTATATACTATATAGTATACTATATATATATATATATATTTATATATATTATATATATATATATATATATATATATACTAATTATATATATATTTTTACTTACTTTGTATTTCAATATCATGTTACCATTTGATTGTATAATGAAGTGATGCAAAAACAATACTGATTTATTTCACTTGTATAATTGATTATCTATTAAGATTATTGATGTTATTATCTTTTTGGTAAAAAAAATCATAGAATTGCATAATGTAAAAGGGCGTTGATTGACACGGATAAAATTGATTAGTGCACAGAAAACTAAAGTCAAATGACTACGATACCCTTGTTATCTTTATACTCCTACATTTATATTGTTTTACTTTTTCTCTTTCATCTAATTACACTCAAACTTTTAACCTCCTTATCTCCTTCACTTTCCCACCGGTTTCACTTCTTCATTACAGATTCACTGTCCATATCCAATTGAACATGGAGGTGATAGTAGCAACCAACAACAATCATTTAAGTGTCAAATGAAAGCAAAAGTCAAAAGGTTTAAACATGTACGACATACAAGTATGCTTTTCTTTTGTGTCTGACTTAAGTTCTGGTGCTTAAAAGTATTAGTATTTGAACACTTTCATAATCTTGATGAAAATAAATACAACCTCAGTTAAGGGGTGATTTCCCATCAAGTCGCCAATTGCTTAAGATTCTACTTTTTCAATTAAATCAGCAAACCCATTCAAATTTAAGTTCTAATAAGCCATACTAAAAAGTTGGAAAGTTAAAATCGTGGTTTATATTGAAAGCTTCGATCTTTAAAAATTTTATAAGGATGAAGGCATGAAGCTACAATATATAACTGTAACTTATTCCCAAACTTTATACAGTAATTTTTTTAATTCTCAACTGAATATGATTTCAAGCTCAAAAGAAATTTTACTTAATGTGTAAACAAGTTGGTTTTTATTCATCTTCTTAACCTCGATCCTAAATCTTCAATAATACTGAGATAGTGATTTTGTGGCGGTGAAAATGGAAATGAAGATATGGAGATTGGAGAATATCGAGGAGAGAGAAAGGACAAAACAATTAAGATTGTAAAAACTATTAGGGATATAATAGTCATTTTACTTTCCTTTTCCTTTGTACACATCAATTCCTTCCTTGTAAATATCACTCCCTAATGTAAAATTATATATGTGAAGATTTGATTGCTGAAATCTTTGGAAGACTACCACTTAAATCCATAATCTATGTAGAACTCTCTCAAAATCATGGTTTTCTTGTATTTCAAGCCATAATTTCACCAGAATGCACGCTCTTCGATTTATGAAAAATCCGCAAAAAGTCATTGTTTCATGGTGGGTTCATTACAAATAACATAGTGTTGATATTTTATATACATTAAGAGAGAATTGCCAAAATAGACCACTCGCCCTACGACTTATTACTTTCCAGACCTAAATTTTCAAAAGTTCAAAATAGACCAAGGGTGACTCATTTTTTGGGTAACTCGTGTCTACGTTTGACATATGTCCTTAAACAATCGAATAAAGATAAATCCACCTACAATAATTGGACACTTGTTGGCTTGTGGTTGCGTTGTACAAGTTGCTCAGTCGCCCTGTTTATTTTGGACTTTTAAAAATCCTAGGTCCAGAAAGTGATAATTCAAGGGAGACCGGTCTATTTTGTTAATTTTCTCATACATTAATTATGGAAGATAGTTTCTAGGGCCTTAAATTGGTCAAGTTTCCAGAAAAAATTGGGTATTGTTGGTTCATGTAATGGAAATTCTATGCGTGCTTAACAAAGAAATGTCTAATCATCAATCAAATACTTCAATTAGTTTATGGAACCCTTCAATTAGACGCAAACTAAACGTTGCTCGACATCCTTACAAAGGTATAACATTTGGATTTGGTTTCGATCCAAGCATGGACGCTTATAAGATTGTGGCTATACCTCTCATAAGATGTAAATGAACTGATAAAAGGCATATCTTTACTCCATGAAAACAAACTCTTGGAAAGAGATTGCTTCCTTTCCTACTACATTTGTTAAGGAGCATGTAGTGTCATTGCCTTGTTTAGTCATTGGAGTGTTACATTGGGGTGTTAATGTGAATCAGATAAGACCGATAACCGTCATCATTATATATTTACGTTCGATTTGAGTACTCATGTTTTTGACATGATTCCGTTGCCCCAATTAATTAGTTGGGTGATGATACATATGAAATCATTAAAGGTTGTCAAGCTGTAATTTCCAATGGTGGTCATGATACCTGGATTTAGGTGAGAAAAAATTCTTATAACGGTTCGTTTTGGACCAAGCCTTTCAAGGTTACAAGTCCTCAGTCTGCAAAGCTAACAAACCCTGGTGCATATAATTTTCGAATGAGGATCTTGAATAATATAATCATGAAACAGGAGTGCGTTCAAGACTTGCAAGCTCTTTAGATTCTTCGTACATTATTGAAATGGATATGTGTGTAGAAAGCCTTGAATTGCTAGATGGTGAGCCTTGTAGACATGAAGACTACTTGTGATGGGGATAAATCATATATTTAACGAAGGTATAAGAGTGTCACTCTCTAAATAAAGCTAATTGCTTTGCTAATTTATCACAATAGTATATGATGCGAGTATTATTTTTTTATGTATAATCATTTAGACGTCTTTGTATTTTTAGTTATTGGTTTGAAATGTTTCTCCTTATAAGTATATAAAGAAAGTATGGCTTTAAGCATCTAGATTAATGCTATCATCTCCTTGACTACTTGTATATTTCTCAAATTGGTAAATTCCTGTCAGTCTATGGTAAATTCCTGTCAGTCTATGGTAAATTAACTTCATTAAGAGATGCCATTGCTTTTAGTTTTCAACTTTCAAGATACTTTGGCTCTCACTAGATCCAAGTCAACGAATAAAAATAACCTCTAATCAACGGCGGTTTGATCTAGTCTAAAATTCAACAAAAACTCGGCATTTAGTTCTAGATAGAATGGTTAATTAAATGTGTGAATATTTTTTTACTTGAAGTCAATTTTTAGATGATTAAAGTAGTCGGGGACACTTCATTAACAATCAACGCTTTCCTTTCGGTATTAAAAAAAAAAAAAAAAAAAGTTATATATGTAACTTGTTATAATTAATTACGAGTGATGCTTTATATGCAGCCTTCTTCAATTGGAGAATATACCATTTTTATGGTTTTTTTTCCTTCACATAGATCCATGTTCTTTATTTGAAAACGAGGCTCTATAACTCGGAATAGAACCCCTTTTTTTTAAATCAGGCTCTATTTGTTATTCTAATAAAGCCCTCCCTTTTGAGCCCGTATATAAAACCGGGATTTATGAGCCTTTTCAACAGGACTTTATGACGATTTTTGTAGTAGTGTCTAACCAATATGGTTCCAGCCAGGTATTTTAAAACACTAATTACATCCATTCATCTATTTATTTAATTCGCTATACATCTATGAAATGGTTCTGGGAAAAGTTGGAGGTATCAAGAGGATGCAATGCATCTTTTGTGACACTAGTTCCTAAGGTGACAGATCCGACCGAGCTTAAGGACTTCCGCCCTATTAGCTTAATCGGGTGTTATTACAAGATTGTGTCAAAAATTTTAGCGGAAAGAGTTAAGAAGGTTATCGGGAATGTGGTCGGTGAGGTTCAAAATGCATTTATCCAGGGTAGATTTATTTTGGATGGTATACTCATTGCCAATGAAACTGTGGATTTCATGAAAAAGAAAAACAAGAAGGGTATGATATTTAAGGTAGATTTTGAAAAAGCATATGACATTATAAATTGGAGGTTTTTAATTGACATCATGAAGAGGATGAGATTTGGTAACAAGTGGTGTATGTGGGTTGAGGCATGTCTGAGATCATCATCTATGTCCATCTTGGTCAATGGGTCTCCAACGAAAGAGTTTGGACCAGAGAGGGGTGTGAGACGAGGAGACCCGTTGGCTCCGTTTTTATTCATATTAGCGGCGGAGGGGTTAAATACAATTGTCAGTGAAGCGGTCTCTAAGGGAATATATAAGGGGGGTTTAGTGGGTGAAAATAGAATATCCGTATCACATCTTCAATACGCCGATGACACTATATTTTTTGGAGAATGGGATAAGGAAAATGCACAAAATTTAATGTGCATTCTAAAATGCTTTGAAGAAGTATCGGGTTTGAAAATTAATCTTAACAAAAGTAGATTATATGGGGTGGGAGTCTCATCGAGCGAGGTGGAGGTTATGGCACAATATATGGGATGTAGTGTTGGTGAATTACCATTTGTGTACTTGGGGCTGCCTATTGGAGCATGCATGAGACGAGTTCACACTTGGAGACCCGTGGTGGAAAAAGTCAAGAGTAGATTGTCCGAATGGAGAGCTAGATCGATGTCCTTTGGTGGTAGATTAACGTTGATTAAATCGGTCCTGGGTAGTTTACCGTTGTACNCGGATACTTCATTTGGAAAGAACGTAATAATCGGGTTTTCAACAATAAGGTTACATGTGTTAACAAGATAGTACAAGATATTCAATTGAAAAGCTTTCATTGGATCTCACGACGTGCTAAAAATGGTTCGTGGTGCTGGCAAGAATGGTTAAGAGATCCTAATAAGAGTCGGGTCAACATTTTGACAGACCAACGGTAATCCGTGAGGCAAGCTTTTGGGGATGAGTTCGAGTTTCTTTGGTCAGTCTGCAGCTTCTCTCTGGCGTTGTTCTCTGTATGTGCTGCTGCAATATTTAATCTTATGCGTGAGTTCAGATGTTGCTGCATTATATATGTTTCTGCTTGAGTTTTTGGCGTTGCTGAAAATACAGTTGAGATAGCAACTATGTGTCGCTGCAAGTGTTTTTTGCAATATGGTCTTTTACATAAATAAGTAAGTGGCAGGTATTTGGTCCAATTGGTGTCCTTGTTTGGCATCTAAATGGTGGAACATGACTAGTGTCAGGTCTTATGATTTGTACTCATATGTTTTGTAGCTTATTAGTATTTGGTTTCGGGTAATTTTTGCACTATGGGTGCAGGTTTTGTTTTGTCCTCTTGGGTCCTAGCCTCTTTAACTTTCTTGTTAGGGAGGTGGGATGCCTTTAGTTTGTAATATGGTTCTTGGTTTTTATAAATTGTTGCATTTCTAAAAAAAAAAAAAAAAAAAAAAAAAAAAAAAAAACGTTATACATCCAAACAACCTCAAGAGAAAAATGTTTTAAATTATATATAAAATCTAGTTTTTCATAAATTCAAGTAAATATAATTCTCTATTTCGCTATACAAACAAAGAGCATCTAGCTATCTTCATATCCACACATAAAACTTAGAAGCGACACTAAAGATGGTATGTCAAGTAACTTGAGATAACAGATAGCTCATGATGACTAATGGATGTTTGGCTATGTTTATATAAAGTTCTAGTCGCTTTTTTGCATGATCAACATATATGAATAAAGCAATGATTGTATAAATGAAAAAATGAAAATAGATTCGTAAAGCGATTCTTGTTGCGAATGTCCGAAGGTCTAGACTTGCCAATCCTATAAAACAGACAATTTACGAGTTTAATGTTCATGATATTAATTTAGCTGTCCTTCAATAGTATATTGTGAAATAACTAATCATTAACTGATTAAAGTATGATGACATACAAACTATAATTATCAAATTTGATAATTTTCCAAAATATATTGCTCTTTTATAAAATTTACATAACAAAATAAATAAATAAATAAACAAAAATGAATGCATATAAAAATAACTGAAAAATGGGCCGTAGCATATTAGCATCTAAGCCCGTATGCAATTATCGAGCTGTTGCAAACCTATAAATATATTATTGCATAGTGGCATCATCTCCGGCGACTTATTGCTTCTGGTGAGTTATTTGATTATTTGTTAACATCTCTTTAACTTAAGATATTATCTTGCTTGCTTAATCTATATGATGATAATAATAATAATTCCTTCGCTTTATATCTTGATTAATTATTATGTTTAGAGAAATTGAAAAATATATCTCTTACGGCTAGTGGCGGAACTAGGGAACTCGATAGAATTTGTTTTGTAGTGTTAATATTTGTAAAATTTTCCTCCTTTTTCTAACTGTACCATGTCTAAAATATAGTGTTTAATTGTTTATAGCCCTTGTTTAGTTATTCTATTAATACCTGAAGTTCAAAAAAGGTTTTGCACCCAGTCTCTTTCGATCATGGTTCCCGTGCTGCTAACGGCCATGTTTCAGATCGAGTTAAAATTAAAATAAGGTATTTTGACAATCATGCATGGTTATCATCAAGTTGTTAAGATTGTTATGTGTAAGTACAACATTATATTGCAATAATATCTAAGAAAAACTAATAAGCTCTACATACAATAGTAATAATTTTTAAACCCTATCGGCAATTTGTAAGTTTGTTATTGATTTCGATTTTGTTGCTTACTTCTAAGTTTTGATACTTATTTCGTATAGTTACTTTGGCACTGTAAAACACAAGTGATAAGATTCGCTCTTGAAGAGATGGATGATAGCATTATAACATCTAACAGTCGCCACTCGTTGAAGAAAAGAAAGGTAATTAGTTGTTGCATTGTATTCACCTATTGATAATTCAATGGATGTTTGTTACCTTTAATTTACGTGAGGGTTAATGTTACTATATTTTCTATGAAAAATATTGTAGAATCAGACAAAGTCATGTTACTTATGTGAAGACTTGATTGCTGAGATCATTAAAAGATTGCCACTGAGATCCATCATTCGATTTAGATCTGTCTCCAAATCATGGTTTTCTCGTATTCCTAGTTATAATTTCAGAATGCTCGCTCTTCAATCTGCGAAAACTCCGCAGACAGTCATTTTTAGACATCGGATTCGTCATATTGAACACGGTGTTGGAGTTACAAATACATTAGATCCGGATGACCATTACACGGGTTTAAATTCAGTTAACTTCCCGAGTGAAGGATTCGGGATGGTTGGTTCATGTAATGGAATTATTTGTGTGACTGAAAAAAAAGAAAGGAAACAGGTTTCATGTAGTTTATGGAACCCTTTAATTAGACGCAAACTAAGCATTCCTAGTCATCCTTATGGGAGTGTAACATTTGGATTCGGTTTCGACCCAATCATAGATGATTACAAGGTCGTTTCTATACCTTTATCTAAATGCGAAGGAGTCGAAGAAAATATATTTCTGTACACCATGAAGGCAAACTCTTGGAATGTGATAGCTTCCTTCCCTACGACATTTTTTTACAACAAGGTCAGGTCATCTGCGTTATTTGTCAATGGAGAATTACATTGGGTGGTCGATAACAAACTACTAACATTTCATCTGAGTACTCATGTGTTTGATATGAATCCGTTGCCTCAACCATATATGTGTCGAACGATGCAACTAACAAATATAAAAGGTTCTTTAGCTGTAATTTCCCTTGTTGATCGTTTTGGGATTAATTGGGTGAGGAAAGAGCATGATAATGTTGCATCTTGGTCTAAGCTTCCCAGAGGAAAAGAAATATCGATTGAAGACTTTGAAAGCTATAATCCTGAGACAGGAGTGCGTACAAGACATGTGAGATGTCCCGACTCCAAAATTATTGAAATGGATATGTGTGTGGAAAGTCTGGAATTGCTTGCGAATGAAGCATGGTAGTGATGGGGGATCAAACCACATTTCTCACTAGTTATAGAAGTACTGAATCATGCTAATTTAGCTTTACCAATCTTGTGTACTACGAGTATACTAGATGATTGTTTATTACTAACTTCAATGTTTATTAATTGTTCAAGAGTCTGCAATCATTCATCATATGCTCTTTGTATTTGGTTTGATTTTTGTTCTGTCTCAGTTAAGTACATGACACTATGCTCACACGGTGTTACCCAACTCTAAAAACGTAAACAGTCACACTGGTCATTTGGTCTAATGAAAGTTATGAACTTGAGATAACTGGATTTACGTGATGAAAGAGTATAATAGTGTTGCATCTTGGTCTAAGCGTTACAATTTATACAGTCATGGATCGGTCTTGACGGAGTAGATAGCTAGTGATATCCGGGTGACCAACCATGGTGATCGTTTTTCCAAAAACTATACTCAGGAATTAAAAGGCCATAATTGTGAGATACTCAGATGTTAAGAGTGGTATGAGATTAAAGTTTAAGCGTAAGCTAATACATCGATATGTAACTTAACATATCCTCACTTTGCAATAATAACTAGAGGAGATCATGGTTTGAGATTAGAACAGTTCAATTCCTTGGTATAATCTGGATTGAAATTATAAATCAAACATGGTTCCGTTAATTTTTATTAAATAAAACAAATTAACAAAATCACGTTGGATGCAGTCAGTTTTGATAATTATTTGATTGCAAACTAATCGGTCTTACATAAATATATAACTTGAACCAAAAATTGTTGTAGTAGCATCATACGTTTGGAGATCTTTAATTAAGGAGGCAAATGTATGTATCTAAGACATAAAGTTGAACAGGAGCAAGTCATGTAATTCGACTCAACAAAAATGTATTGTATATTACATTAGAGCATTACAATATAACGATACATAGGTAGTGGGGTACGCGTTTTGATAGTGATTATGTGATATGATGTGAAATTACGATAATCTGCTATGTAAGATGAAGGGATGGTTTAAGGTTATTTGGTAAGTCTTCTGAATCAAGTTTGTTCCTGATTTCGTTCTTGATGTTATTTTTTTGACATGATTCAATTGCCTCAACCTAGTTGAGTAATGATACAACTAACGGTCATCAAAGGTCGTCTAGCTGTAATTTCCAATGATTTTCATCAGGGCTGTCATTGAGAGTGTGCAAGGTGGGCGACCGCTCAGGGCCTCAAAATTATTATATGCATGTGTACACATATTTTTCATGAAGATAAAAATATTTAGATGAGAAAATATCTTTAATGAGTAACATGTTGAATATTTAGATAACTAATTGCATTATATCTTATAAACAGTGACATTTATACATAACATTAAAGGCCTCGTTATGTAATTTCGTCTAGGGTCCTCAAAAATTTCAAAAATTCAGGTACAGCCATGATGGTCATGATAATAAGATTTGGAAAAGAAAAAGCATAACAAATGCTGCAACTTGATTTAAGCCTTTCAAGTTTACAAGTCCTCAAGCTAAAGGAGTAGATAGTCTTTTACAGCAAACAAACCGTGGTGATTATTGTCATATGAGGATCTCGAATACTATGATTATGAAAGAGGAATGTGTTCAAGACTAACAAGTTCTTTGGAATCTTCATATATTGTTGAGACGGATATGTCTGTAGAAAGCCTGGAATTGCTAGACAATGAAACTTGTATTGCAGATATGCAGACACTTGTGATGCCGATTCTCTATATTAATTATGCTAATTAACTAATTTAGCTGGTTATCATCGCATTAAATGATTTAGTATTACAAAACCTTTTCTTTTAGGTTATCTAAACATATTTGTGTTCTTAGGTTATTTGTTTCGTTCAGCCACATATTGAGCATTATATTCGTGCTATGCTAACAAATAGACTTTACTTTCATATAGTTTTTGTGTTGCTCGTAAACTTTTTGCACGTGATATCAACCAGCAAGCTATATAGTTTCTTTTTTTTTTGGAACGAGTTTAGAGTTTAAGACTTCTTACATGTCTTTAATTTCAAGTACTTTTGGCATAACTTTTATTCATCAACATATCATAAACTATGATTATCAAATTTGCTAATTTTCCAACACAAGTAAATAGCAAGATATAACGTTGCATCTTGGGCTGTAAACAAATGTCGAGTTGGGCCACATAAAAAACCTGTTTATATTGCATCTAAAGAATTGAAAACTCACCACTTATTGACGTCGTCTCTTGCAACTTGTTACTTCTGGTGAGTTATTTTATTATTTACTGACATCTCTATGTACATATGTGTTAATTAGCTTGCTTGATAATAATAAATCAAGTTTATGTCGAGCTTTAGGGTGAAACTATGTTAATTAATGTAAGAGAATATCTTCCTCTTTTTAATGTGTTTAATTTATAATTCTAAACCTAATGAGGTTGTTAGGGAACAGAATGAAGGAAACAATAGTTATAATCTTTAGAGTAAATTAACTGGTATATTTTCCCGGGACGGCGAGTCTTTATGACTGCGGTAGAGTACGTATCTAACAATATCGGGTCACGCCACAGATATGATAACTACCATAAAATCATCAACAAAGCAAGTATAAGTCGTACACACATGCTTTACCTATTTTAGGTCTATTAAATCTACCTATTGTCTGTACGTACTGAAACTTAACTCGCAAAATCTTGGTTGAATGGCACCAGTTACAAGCCCGTTGGCTGTGTAAGTATCTAATAATTATGTGTTGATGGGTAATGATGTAATTTAAGTGATGACCTTTTATGTTCGTGTATTTTTCAATGTAGAATCACTTAATGTCATATCACCTATGTGAAGACTTGATTGCTGAAATTTTTTCAAGGTTGCCACCCAAAAGCCTTATTCGATTTTGATCACTCAATAAATCATGGTTTTCTCGTATTAGAAGTCAAGATTTTATTAGAATGAATGCTCTTCGATCTGCAAAAAATCTGCATAAAGTCATCGTAATAGAGAAATTGATAAATATTTGTAGTTTTAATATTTGTGAAATTCTCCTACTTTTCTTAATTGTACATTCTCTAGAAATTAGTGTTTATAGCCCTTTAATCATGGTTTTGCCACTGCTAATGGCTATGTTTTAGAGTTAGAAATTAGGTATTTTGACAATCATGCATGGTCACCATCAAGTTGTTAATTAAGATGTTATGTGTAAGTACAACATTTAATTATAATGCAATAAAATCAAAGGAAAACTAATAAGACGTACGTACAATAGTAATACTCTTTAAACCCTATCTGCGATTTGTAAGTTTATTCTTGATTTTGATTTTGTTGCTTACTTTTAAGTTCTAATACTTATATTTTTGTATAGTTACTTTGGCACCGTAAAACACAAGTGATAATATTCGCTCTCGAAGACATGGATGATAGCATTATAACATCTAACAGTCGCCACTCGTTGAAGAAAAGAAAGGTAATTAGCTGTTTGCATTGTGTTCACCTATTAATAATTCAATACATATTTGTTACTTTTAATTTATGTGAGGGTTAATGCATGTTACTGTATTTTCTATAAAAATATTGTAGAATAAGACAAAGTCATGTTACTTATGTGAAGATTTGATTGCTGAGATCATTAAAAGATTGCCACTGAGATCCATCATTCGATTTAGATCTGTCTCCAAGTCATGGTTTTCTCGTATTCCTAGTTATAATTTCAGAACGCTCGCTCTTCAATCTGCTAAAACTCCGCAGACTGCCATTTTTAGACGTCGGATTCGTCATACTGAATATGGTTTTGGAGTTACAAATACGTTAGATCCGGATGAACATTACATGGGTTTAAATTCAGTTAACTTCCCAAGTAAAGGATTCGGGATGGTTGGTTCATGTAATGGAATTATTTGTGTGACTGAAAAAAAAGAAGGGAAACAGGTTTCATGTAGTTTATGGAACCCTTTAATTAGACGCAAACTAAGCATTCCTAGTCATCCTTATGGCAGTGTAACATTTGGATTCGGTTTCGACCCAATCATAGATGATTACAAGGTCGTTTCTATACCTTTATCTAAATGCGAAGGAGTCGAAGAAAAAATATTTCTTTACACCATGAAGGCTAACTCTTGGAATGTGATAGCTTCCATCCCTACAACATTTTTTTACAACAAGGTCAGGTCATCTGCATTATTTTTCAATGGAGCGTTACATTGGGTGGTCGATAAAAAAATACTAACATTGAATCTGAGTACTCATGTGTTTGATACGATTCCGCTTCCTTCAAAACAATATATGTGGGAATTGCGTGGTGAGATACAACTAGCAGTTATTAAAGGTTCTTTAGCTGCAATTTCTCTTGATGGTTTTGCGGTTTGGGTGAGGAAAGAGAATAATAATTGGTCGGTTCCCATAGGAAAAGAAATATGGAATAATGAATTTGAAAGCTATAATCTTGAGACAGGAGTGCGTACAAGACTTGTGATAAGTTTAGAGTCTGAGAACATTATTGAAATGGATATGTGTGTAGAAAGCCTTGAATTACTAGGCAATGAAGCCTGGTAGAGAAGAAGACTACATTTGATGGGGATCAAATTTTCACAATTTATAGAAGCTTGTGGCTTTTATCATGCTAATTTCGTTTTTTTTAATGGTTTTCATGAATACTAGATGATTGTTAATTATTATTTTTAGCGTTTTTTTTAATAGATATTAAGAATCTATATATGATTACAAGGCATTACTTGTATTTGGTTTGATCTATATTTACTTGTATTTGGTTTAATCCATATTCTACTTTATCTAAGAACGTGACAATATGCTCACATAGTGTTACTCAACTCTAAAAACACTTGGTCCAATGTTACTTATGAAGTTATATATGATAATTTCATTTGAGTAATGTTGCATCTTGATCTAAGCGTTGCAATTTTTACAAATTGTGGATGTGAAGGATTAGAGAGTGTAAGTCGCGTGACTAACCGTAATGATTGTTAGCTGGTTTACAGTAAGACTATGTGAATGGCTATTATATTTGTGTGCTTTTTGCTATACAAACAAATAGCACCTAAGTAGCTTCATATCAGGTACAAAGAATTTACGAACACCGCTATACTTACATTTCCTCATAGGAAGAGCTGCTTGGGGCGGTTCCTCACTCTAGCAGGCTATGACTTATTCATATTCAAGCAAGCTTCAACAATACCATTGTGATTGTTACATAATCAAGGGGTAGGGTGGTTTATTGGGCCTCCACCGGTACTTGTGGAATCTGGGGGTACAAGAAGAGGGACACCATTTGCTGCTCAAATAAACTACAAAACGTCGACTTTGGAATATGATGATGATCACTTATAAACATATATCTATCTTTCTCTTATTGAGTTTTCAATCTTGAATTATTCTAGTGTGTGTGTGTTTTCAATTCTTATGTACTAAGAACTACTGGGCCATTATTAGACTTTTATATCTTTTTGGGGAGCAAAACTAAAACAAATTATAACTAAAATCAAATTTGACGAATAAATAAATCATATGGGCCTTAGTTAAAGTATAGCACAAGAAATAATAATGTGGCTAGCCCTAGATCCAAATCCTAGATACGATTTCCAGGTTTTCTGCTTGTTCTTGAGAACGAACCAAAGATTTAGGTTCTTCTTAAATTTCTTATTGATTTCGCTTTTGCTGCTTTTGCATATTAATTTCTTATATTTTTCGTATAGGTACTTTGACATTCTAAACTACTCATGCTAGTGATTTAATTCATTCTAAGAAGAGATGAAAAAATACATCATAAGAAAACTCTTGAAGAAAGTTCGAAGTTTGACATCTCGTGGTTGCCATGTCTCGAGGAAACGCAAGGTAAACTATTTGTTAAGTTTAAATTAGGTTTTGATAATATAAGACATCTCTATTCTTTCGAGTTTGAAACCACTTCAAGTTTCTATTTATGTGATTATTAATGTAAATATGTTTTCCAAAAATGTTGTAGAATCGTACAATGTTATGTCACTTATGTGACGACTTGATTGTCGAAATCAGTGGAATGTTGCCAATCAAATCCCTCATTCACTATAGATCTCTCTCTAAATCATGGTTTGCTCGTATTTCTAGCTGTAATTTCATCAGAATGCATGCTCATCGATCTGCAAAAACTCCGCAAAAAGTCATTGTGAGACAAAAATATCACTACCAAAAAAATGATCATGGAATTTTATATAGATTAGATCCGGAAGACCATTACACTAGCCTGAAATCTGTCAACTTCTCGAGCATAGATTTCCATATTGTTGGTTCATGTAATGGAATTATATGTGTGATTCAGAAAGAAGTGCCTCTTATTGGCACTCTTCGGAAAAGTTCATTATGTCTATGGAACCCTTCAATTAGGCGCAAACTAAATGTTCCTAGTCATCCTTTTGGATTTGTAGTACCTGGATTTGGTTTTGACGCAATAACGGATGATTACAAGATTGTAGGCATACCATTATGTAAATATAGTGGAGTTGCAAAATTTTCACATATGTACTCCATGAAGACAAACTCATGGAATGCAATTCAGCTCCCTACTACATTTTATTATGATAACGTCAAGTCACCATTCGCGTGTTTTGTCAACCGAACATTACATTGGGTGGTTAGATATCAATCCGATAATATTGACATCCATCATTGTATATTGACATTCAATTTGAGTACTCGTGTTTTTGACATG